>APFE031121507.1:122063-145226 GCA_000404065.3 Pinus taeda
CTTAAGGAAATATATCCATGTATTCCTTGAGAATTCATCTATAAATGATACATAGTACACAGACTTACCCAGTGATGGAACTTTCACAGGTCCAAACACATCACTGTGCACAAGTTCTAATATCTGTTTCGCCCTCCTACTACCAGAGGGGAAACTCACCTGATTCTACTTCCCAAATACACAATGTTCACAGAAATCAAAATCCAAAGAGCTATTACTCATACCTTCTACCATACCTTTACCATGAAGTATTCAAAGGCCCTTCTCTCCAATATGTCCAAGCCTTTGATGCCACAACATGGTCTTCTCTCCATAGACCACTAGATTTTCTGCTCTACATTCAGGAACCACAGAACTATTGCACCCATCAATAATAATGCTACCTTGCAGCTTGTACAGAGTCTCAATTCGAACTCCCTGCATCAATACCAGTGCTTCCCGAACCATTTTGTAGGTATCCTTCTCGAACACTATTTTTACACCTCCATCATCCAGCTTGCTTACAGAAATCAGATTTTTGGCTAATACAAGAATATGTAGAACACCTAGAAGCATTCTAACCCTTCCACCTTGCAACTTCAACTTTACTTTTCCATGACCAATGATTCTAGCCTTCCTATCATCCCTAAGAAGACATCACCACCATTGTATTTCTCATACTTGCAAAACCACTCTCTATGGGGAGTGAAGTGAAAGGATGCACCTGAGTCAATCAACCATGCCTCATTATCTACATGTATAGTTGAAGAAGCCAAGTACACATCCCCACCTTCACCTGAGGTGGTTTTCGCCTCTACAGAAGGAGCATCATCATATCCCTTTCCTTTGTCAGGAGCTTTAAATTTATAGTCCCTTTTGAAGTGCCCTTCCTTTCCGCATTTCGAGCACACCACCTTTACAGGTTTTCCTGGAGATTTAGATCTCCCTCTAGATTTAGATCTCCTACTTTATGACTTATTTTTGTTTCTGTTTTGGGACCATCCTCGTATAGACAAGTCATCACCATTCTGGCTCTCCGCATTTTTTCGTCTCATCTCCTCCGTCAGCAAGGATGAGACTATTTCATCAAAATGCAATGCAGTTGCATTGCTACCTATTGCAATGACTAGACTATCCCACGAATCTAGTATAGAACACAACAAACTGATGCACTTATCTTCATCTGAAACTTTAATATCAACAGATGCTAACTAACTTACCATAGTATTAAATGCGTTCAGATGCTCTGTCACCAAGTCTCCATCTTTCATCCTTAGGTTATATAGCTTTTTCTGCAAGAATAGTTTATTCACCAAAGGCTTAGATTGGTACAAAGTCCCTAACTTGTCCCACAAATCCTTCGTCGTAGCTTCCCCTAATACATTCAGCAATACTGGATCTGAGACACACAATCTTATTGTGCTCTTTGCCTTCCGATCCAACTTCTTCCATTCTTCATTGGATACTCCCGTTGGTTTAGTACTCGGATCTACCACAATCCACTGATCTTTATCCACCAACAAATCCTCCATCTTGAGTTTCCACAACTCAAAACTCTGACCATTAAATTTCTCGATCTCTATCTTTCCACTACTCGTCATCTTCTTTCACCACCAGAATCGATCTCGCAGATCTCCCACTGAACAGGGTTCACCACAGGCCCGAATGAAACCCCTCAGCAACAAAGGCGTCCCCTTGAAGCCAAAACTGCTCTAATTCCAAATGTAGGTTTTAACCCCATACAGAAATTACCTGCATATGAATTCTAAAACACAGAAAATAAACAATGTGAGAGCAGAACACATATAACACATATACACAGAGATTTTCCCCTGGATCCCAAAATTGGGACTACTAGCTTGATTTTTCATTATTTTCCTTTCAATGTTATAATACATATTTATACATGCCGAAGCATCTAACACCATGGACCAAAAACCATCGCGTCCAATACCATGGACCGAAAAACATTGCATCCAATACCATGGACCGAAAACCATCGCATCCAAAAACATGTGCGAAAAACATGCACAAAACCATAGGTGGGTCTGCCCAACCTAACATAGGGTCCAAAATCAAAATTTTCCGGGGCGCTGCCCCGGAACCCATAAAGTGGGGTTACGGGTACACCTCAAACCCCATGTGACTCTCCCCCTCTAACCCCTGGTTAACTACATGGGCTA
The DNA here is from genome assembly GCA_000404065.3 of Pinus taeda. NCBI lineage: Eukaryota > Viridiplantae > Streptophyta > Pinopsida > Pinales > Pinaceae > Pinus > Pinus taeda. The sequence goes on from APFE031121507.1 coordinate 124,226, forward strand.
GTCATGGAAAGAATATAACATAACCTAACAGATACTTCTGAGCAGTGAGGACAGTCTCGCGTAAAGTGTTCCTCATTACAAATTAAACATGGGTAATAAGGTTTCCTAGCTGGAGAAGAGGAATCAGATGATTTCTCTTGAAGGGGGGAATTTTGTTTCTTTTTGGTTTTCCCCTTTTTCTTGCTTCTAGGTTTCTTTTGATTTTTACCTTTGTCAAATGACACAACATTTATTTTGGAAGCAGGTGTATTATCAGATGTATTAGAAGTGTTGAAATGTGGCAACAAGAATATTCCAATTTTAGTTTTTCCTTGAATTAAAATTTGAATTTAGTCTCACCATCTGCCTGGAAAACAATTAATTAATTCATCTTGAGTTAATTAGTTGGAGAAATTCAAGTTAGAAGTCTTTGTGAAGTCATGCAACAATTATCCCTTAATTAAGGATATTATCCCATGATTAAGGAGATAAGGATGAGTTGTATTTGAGTTGTAATTAGTTAGCTCAGTTATCTGAGTTAAGTCCATTTAAATTAGTTCCAAACAGTTTGAGGAACTAATTGTGAGTTCAGTTAGTTAATGCATGCATGCATCAAAATAGTGTACTCCAGATAACTAAAGATTCTCTCATTGATAACTCATGCATGTCAGTTCAGAGAAAGACCCAGCTGAGATTAAAGGTAGGGACACTGTACTATCAGTTGCAAGAATTTTCCTATGAGAAAATCTCTTGCATGCAGAAGGAATTCATTCCTTGAGATTTGCACAGTTTTATAGTGTGTTGGAGCAGTGTGTGAGATTAGTGTCACACAAGGTTACAGCTAGATCACCCAGGGAAAACTGAGCAAGGAAATAGGAGGCTTGGAGGGCAGAGGAGAAGGCATATGAGCAATCTATTCTATCTATGAGCATAGTGAGGGATTGTACTGAAAGCTGGATAGCTGTGAAAGCTAAAGTTGTGTGTAATCCTGAGATATTTCTACTTGTATGATAATACAGATAGCAGGGTTTTTAGCCGAGGCTTTCACAAGAGTATTCTTATGTGTTTCATGTGTATTGATTCTTCTTCTCTGTTATATGTGTTCCGCTTGATCTTGCTCAAATCTATTAAGCTTCTGCAAGTTTGATTGTAGAAGTAGATTAAGTATTTTTTTTTAGTTATATTGCATAATCAGGTTAATCTACAGTAAGAATTTCTACATGGTATCATAGAAAAGGTGATTGAAGCTATGAACAATATACTAAGAATGGAAATTCGAAGCTTGAAGTTCTTGGTTGCAAGTGCAAAATCGAATTCTTATCATACTTCAAAGTTTACCAATGGCGTTCAATGGCTTGAGACTCGAGTATGCTCTAGATGGAAGCTTGAATTACATAGCATGGAAAGATTGCATGGAAGCAGTATTAGAAGACAATGGTTTGAAGGATTTCGTTGATCAAGGAATCCTCAAGCCAACTGCAGCTAATGCACAAGAATTGGTTGAATGGAAGAAGTGTGTGGTGAAGGCGAGATATATTCTTCTGGAGGGAGTTCGAGACCACATTGTCTTGAGTCTCCATGGGAAGGAGACTCTGTTTTCAATGTGGAAGAAATTAAAGGACCTCTATCAAAATAGTAGTGACCAGAGGAAACTGGTGCTCAAGGATAAGCTTCGGAAAATCAAGATGGAGAAGGGTGATACTATTTCTACATATATGAACAAGTTCACCACTTGCAGAGATTAGCTTGGTAGTGTGGAAATAGCTACAGCTGATGATGATATGGTGAGCCTCACTCTTCTCGGTCTTCCAAAGAGCTGGAATAGCTACCAAGACTCTGTGAATGGAAGAGAGAAACTGCCGAATTGGGAACAAATGTGGTCAGATCTGATGAAAGAGGAGATCAGGAGGAGCACAAGAGATGGTTCTTCATCTAAGCATGATGATGAAGGAAATCTGGCCTTTACAAGTAAGGCAAGGAAAGGGAAAGGGAAGGCTTTCCATTCCAAATCGAATTCTTCTCACGGAGGGAAGAAGATTGACAAATCTAAAGTGATATGCTTTAATTGTCATGAGATGGGCCATTATGCAACTAATTTCCCATTGAAGAAATCCAATCAGGGATCCTCAAAAGGATTAGAAGGTGAGACATTAGACACTCAGTTCAAATTGGATTTTACCCTCATCGCATGCATGGTTTCATCAATGGTGGTTTGTGTTTGGTATCTTGACAATGGAGCCTCATTCCACATGACTGGAGATAAAAGTTTATTCAGTGCCTTGGAGGAGAAATACCTCAATATGCACATAGAGATGGGTGACGGCGAAAAGTACAATGTTTTAGGAGTGGGCATGATTGCTTTTCAGAGGGAGCATGGATCTTCTCTCACCTTGACTGTGTAAAGTATGGACCTGGACTGAAGAAGAACTTGGTATTGGTCGCGATGTTGGAGGACAAAGGCTACAATGTTATCTTTAGTAAAGGAAAGGCGTTCCTGTGACACATAGCCACAGGTCAGACCAAGAGGATTAGGATTCGAGTGAAGAATCTCTATAAACTAGAGGTATATGACTGTGCTTCATTGAGTTTCAAAACAAAATTGGTGCAAAGCCAGACATTGGTGAATTATGGCATAGGTGGTTGGGCCACTTGCATCATGGGGCCTTGAAGATAATGTAAGAGATCTCTATCGGACTTCCCACAGGTAAACTTGAGCAAGTGGACACATGTAAAGGTTGCACCTTGGGAAGGTACACCAAGTCTTCCTTTCATGATCGAGACAGTCAAGCTGAAGCAATCTTAGGGTGAGTTCATACTGATTTGTGTGGACCATTCTAGGCAACATCCACCACGAAGCAAATGTATTATGTGATTTTCATTGATGATTTTTCTCATAAATGTTGGATTTATTTCATGCAGAAGAATGACCAAACCTTCTCAAAGTTTTGTGAGTTCAAAGCTTTGGTTGAGAAAGAGTCAGGGAAGAAGATCAAGGCCTTGAGAAGCGACAATGGTGGAGAGTATGTCTCTCAAGAGTTTAAGGACTTCTGTGCAGCGGAAGGAATTAAACAAGAGTTGACGACACCTCATAACCCACAGCAAAATGGGGTGGCCGAGAGGAAGAACAGAACGATTATGGGGGTAGCTCGGGCGATGTTGCATAAACAAGGCCTACCACTTCATTTTTGGGCTGAGGCATGCAACACAGCAGTCTATTTGCATAATAGAAGCCCGCATTGCATACTTGGGATGAAGACACCAAAGGAAGCTTTCTCCAGGAAGAGACCAGAAATGGGTCACTTCAGGATTTTTGGCTCATCTTTATATTGCCATGTGACCAAGGATTCCCGAAAGAAACTTAAGCAGATAATTGATTTGGGGATACTTGTGGGGTACACTGATACACCCCACAACTATCTGGTGTACTTGCCTACTAGTCGGAGGATAGTGGTTCGCAGAGATCTCAAGTTTGATGAGCAGAAGGCCATGCAAGTTTCCCTTGAGAGGGAGCTCCAACTACAGGCCGTGGAGGAACTTTTTGTTCCTAATGAGGAGGAGCCTCAGACTAATGCAGAATAGCCACATGCAGAGGTTCCAAGAGTAGGGGTTCTAGGAGTAGAGACAGATTGTTGTCGGATGCGAGAGAGAATGTGGGAGAACCATCTTCTCAGCGCATACAAAGGAGGTCACCTGAGAGGTACACTAGTTACATGGCCCTTTTTGGGGAATGTGTTGAGACTGAGCCATCTTCCTTTGAGGAAGCAGTGCAATAGCCAATCTAGGTTAATGCTATGGTGGAGGAGTATGACTCCATAGTTCGGAATAGTGTACCACATCATGCTGGAAGGTAAGCAGTTGATCATTGTACTTTATCTTGATGATGACATATTGACAAGTGATGATCAGTTGAGCATGTCTTGCAAGGAGGACCTTGCAAGAGAATTTGAGATGAAAGACATGGGTCTCATGCACTACTTCCTTGGCATGGAAGTGTGGCAGAAGGATGGGGAGTTGTTAGTGTCTCAGGGAAAGTATGCCAACGAGATACTCAGGAGATGCCACATGGAGAATTGCAAGCCCATGCAGACTCCTCTAGTAAGTAATGGGAGGAAGGAGGATGCTACTTCAGGAGAAGTAGTAGAGGCTACTATGCACCGACAGCTTGTGGGTTCACTGATGTATTTGGTGAATACACGACCAGATTTGTGCTATGCAGTAAACCAGCTGAGTCAAGCTATGGTTCAGCCTACCAAGATGTTTTGGAAGGCAGTTAGGAATGTTTTGAGATACCTTAGAGGCACGTCTCAATATGGATTATGTTATAGACGGATAGAGGGAGTGAAGCTACAGGGCTTCACTAATGCAGATAGGGCAGGGAGTCAATCAGATTGGAAGAGCACGTCAAGAAGAATTTTCAACCTCGGTTCAACTACAGTTTCTTGGTACAGCAGGAAACAGAGGTCAGTTGCACTCAGCTCAGCAAAGGCTGAATACATGGCTGCAAGTCAAGCAGCATGTGAGGCCATCTGTGGAAAATTCTAGTTGGTTTTTTTTATGAGAGGATGGATCCAACTGTGATCTATTATGATAGTCAGAGTTGTATCAAAGTCTCTGAGAATATGGTATTTCATGATCTGTCCAAGCACATCGACATCCAGTATCATCATATCGGAGATTGTGTGGCAAGGAGGATCATGTTGTTGCAGTATATTTCGACCGAGGAGCAAGATGTTGACATTTTTCCTAAGGAATTGTCAAAGTGTAAATTCGAGTTCCATAGAGACAGGATCGGGGTGGCAGATAATCCATTTCTTGTTGAGAGGGAGTGTTGAAATGTGGAAACAAGAATATTCCAATTCTAATTTTTCCTTGAATTAAATTTCGAATTTAGTCTCACCAGCTGCTTGGAAAATAATTAATTAATTCATCTTGAGTTAATTAGTTGGAGAAATTCAAGCTAGAAGTCTTTATGAAGTCATGCAACATTTATCCCTTAAATTAAGGAGATTATCCCTTGATTAACGAGATAAGGATGAGTTGTAATTAGTTAGCTCAGTTAACTAAGTTAAGTCCAGTTAAATTAGTTCCAAACAGTTTGAGGATCTAATTGTGAGCTCAGTTAGTTAATGCATGCATGCATCAAACTAGTGTACTCCAGATAACTAAATATTATCTCATCGATAACTCATGCATGTTAGTTCAGAGAAAGACTCAGTTGACATTAAAGGTAGGGACAGTGTACTATCAGTTGCAAGAATTTTCCTATAAGAAAATATCTTGCCTGCAGAAGGAATTCATTCCTTGAGATTTGTGTAGTTTTGCAGTATGTTGGAGCAGTTTCTGAGATTAGTGTCACACAAGGTTACAGCTGGATCACCTAGGGAAAATTGCGCAAGGAAATAGGAGGCTTGGAGGGCAGAGGAGAAGGCATATGAGCAGTCTATTCTATCTACGAGCAGAGTGAGGTACTGTAATGAGAGTTGGATAGTTGTGAGAGCTAAAGTTGTGTGTAATCCTAAGATATTTCCACTTGTATGATAATACAGATAGCGGGGTTTTTAGCCGAGGATTTCCCCGGAGTATTCTTCTATGTTTCATGTGTATTGATTCTTCTTCTCTATTATATGTGTTCTACTTGATCTTGCTCAAATCTATTAATCTTCCACAAGTTTGATTATATAATTAGATTAAGTATTTTGCTTTAGTTATATTGCATAATCAGGTTAATCTGCAGTCAGAATTTCTATAAGATGTTTGATTTGAAATAGCAAGTGTTTGACTAGATGGTCTACTTGTTGTTTGAGTTCTTGAAAAACCTATCACACTGTCATTAGCATGAGAGTCCTTATTGGATGGAGGTGGTGGAATAGTAAAGGTTGGTCTAGGTGCATTTGGAATCCTATCATAGAGCGTGAGAGACTAGGTGTAAATCAAGTCAATTATTTTGTATGAGCAATTACTTGCTCTTTGATAACAACTCCTCCTTTAGCCACATCCTCAGTGATATATGGAAATAAGGATTTGATAAACCACTCAGTTAAAATCTTATCAAGAACAAAAGTTTTGACAATTCGACGATGACGACGCCACTCATGAATATGATCAGAAATGTGAGTAGCAGTGGTCTGTGTAAATTTGGTCAATAGTTCCATTCCAGTTTCATATCTGATGGGTAACTAGAAGTGGGTTAAAAATGTAGTGGCTAAGGATGTGAAGTTGTCAAATGAAGCTTGTGGTAATTCAATATACCACTTTGGAGCTCGACCAGTAAGTGTTCACTAGAAAAGACACAGTCTTACTGAATCATCATTTAGGGAGTTGGATGAACACCATAAATGAAAAGTCATAACGTGATTGGATGGGTCTTCTCCAGAGTTACCATTGAAATTAGGAATATCAGAAGGCAATTTGTGTGGAATCACCGGCCACCAAGGTGCATAAAGAATGGGATCATTGTTAAGCCGATTTAAATTTGGTAATTCAAGTGTTGCGACAAAAGGCAATTGTCGGTTTAGGTAGGGCTGAGCGTAACCAAGATAAGATGGAATTTCCTAGGCAATAGGTCTTTGCATACCAGCATAAGGAATCTGTTGCTGGTAAACTTGATAGGGGCAGGTTTGTTGAGCATATCCAGTATAAGGTGTTTGTTGGGCACCAGGATAAATTTGTTGTTGTCCAAACTTAGTATAGGCTTGTTGACCAAGACTTGGGTAAGCTTGTTGTTGACCAAACCCATCATAGGCTTGTTGACCAGGACCTGGGTAAGCTTGTTGTTGACCAAACCCAACATAGGCTTGTTGACCAAGACTTGGGTAAGTTTGGTACTATTGGAATTGTTGTTGTTGATATTGTGGCTGCCACGGTTGTTGATGTAACGATTGTTGCCCACCAATGTAAGTTTTACTATGTTGTGAATAAATTAGACCAATATAAGTCTGATTCATCCCAGTTAATGGTAAATTGGCCTGAGGGTGTTGGATTCCAGACACAAATAGTTGTTGTAAACTGGCTTGAGAACACTAAGTCTGTAGACTTGAAACTTGAGGGTAAGAGGTTGAAGGACTAGCTTACAAAGGTTGAGATTCAATCAATTGAGCTTGCGATTGTGGTAAATTCATAACAACAGGCGTAGTAGGCATGTGATGAGCCCCATAAATGGGTAATTATATGGGCTCATTTTGCCTCCTAATTTAGTTTAATCAACCATTCTCTTAGCTTATTGCATGTTTTTTTATTATATTTATGCTTATGGAGTGAGTTGGGTTGGTTATGATGTAATGGAGTCTAATATCTGTTTAATGTAGATTTTTGTTGAATTTTGAAGACAAAGTAAAATATTTAATGGACAATTGGCAACAATAATTCAAAGCGAACAAAGGAGAGGGTTTATAAGAGGGTATCCCCCTCATTTATGACTCCCCACTTCGAATTCTCCTTCATGCAGCTCAGAGCACAAACAACCAAATCAATGCACTAGGAGGCAGCCAAGCAAGTGGAGGATAACTTCTGTTTATCTCAAGTTTTGGGGGCTAAGCCTCCCTGATTTTAAGGAAGCTATTCGGAGCTTCAGTTGTATAATTATAGAGGCGTAGGGCCTCATTATGGAGTTGGTCGAATTTTTGTTGAATTTTTGTTGCAGCTTTGCTCTGCTCAACTTCAAGCTTACTATTGTTGACAGTTTCATGTAATCCTATTATTATTTTGATAATAAAGATGAGATCCTTTTTGAGCTAGCACTAAGTTACCTCAGAGGACTGAAGCTCTTGGGTTAGGGCCCAATCCAAGCAGCTAAGCTCCTCTTGTTTGTATTTATATGCTTTGTTTCAGTTTATGGATTAGTTGCTACTAGATAAATTTATTTCTTGGTTAAGAATAGGTTTCTTTTGGTGATTTAGAAGGTTGTTTCCATTTAAGTTTTCCATAGCAGGTTGAACAATGATATAAATAACATACAAAAAGGCCATCCATAGAGCTTTGGCCTCCTTTCCTCCCCCTTTGGACCATAAACTGAGGCCAAGACCCTCTTGCTGCCGCAAAAACACAGATTTTCCTTCTCCATAGGATTTCTAGTGTTGCAGTTTGTTAAAAGGTTAATGCTTTGCTTTAGATCTATTTCACCATGCTCATTTATGTCTTTTCAATAAGTCTTCTTCCATGCTTTCTTTCCTTGTAGCATTTCTCAGCATTTACTTTCATAGATCAGAGTTTAGACTAGCTTGATGCAAAATTTTGTTTTTTGATGTACTTAATTTCCTTGCTTGCTTGATCTCCTTGTTTGATTTTCATTTCCCTTACAACAAATATCTTCTCACATCAATTCAGCCTATCAGCCACCACATTCTCTCCTTGATCTATGCCCCACAAGTCACCTAAAGTCCACCATAAATCTGCCTTAGTTTTCTGCACTTTTCAATAGGTTTTCCTCTCTTTCCGTGAACAAATCCAACCATCTCTCCCTCTCCTAATAATTCTTGGTGAACCTAGGCACCCTAACACATCATCCTAGTCTTCAGATACCCTTTCCACCCACTCTCACACCTTCAAAACCTTCAAAACTACTATCGGCATCCTCCTGTAGACCCCCTGTAGACCTCTTGTAGATCCCCTGCATCCGCCTGTAGATTTTCCTGTAGGCTTCCATTTGAAGTCCGATTGTAGGAAAAGCCTCCAAAAGGCCTCTTGAGACCTCCTGGGACCCATCCACACCTTCCTACATCCTCTCAAGTCCCGAAACTGCCCTCCATCGCCACCTAATCGCTGCCACATTCACAAACAAATAAATTACATGCATGACAATTTCATATAAAAATACATAAAAATTCAAAAAGATGTTTTCTTCCTCATTTCCTTCTAGAAATAGCTTGAATAGATGTTGTTTACTTCCTAGAATAGGTAATGGCATTCATTTCATGGTTTTCATAGTGCTTTCTGCAAAAGTAGGATTAGTTGGTTAAGTAGGGTCTGCTAGGTTTGCTTCAGATTTCAATCTTCCTTTCTGCAAGAAGAGTAGCCTCTGTAGAGTAAGATTTCCTTTCTTTCATCACATATAAAGCTTCTTCTGGGATCCATAGAAGTTAGCTTGAGCTCCTAGTGATCTTGCACCAACTGACCAAGTGACAGCCTGCAGCAATAACTAGTACTTGTGCATACAGCACCATCGCTTCCAAGTTTGTTATGAACTACCAGATTGATAAAAGTAAAGTAGGAAGCCCAAGGGTTGCAACATTATATTGCTGCAATACTAGTGCCCACCACTTTTTGGCATCATTGTCGGGGAAGCATCACAGTATTGTGTGATTACTGCTTTCTTCTATTTTCTATCGCAACCTTCTGCTAAGTAGTTTATTTCAGCGAAAGTAGAATAGTTGTTTCTTTTAGTTTCTGCATTTCCTTTTCAATTCTACAAATTTTATTTCAACAAAAGTAGAATATTTGTTTCTTTTAGTCTCTGCATTTCATTTAATTTCCTTTTCAATTCTGCAATTTCCCTTTCAGCAAAAGTAGATTATTCATTTCCTTGCTTTCAGTTTTACATTTCATTTTGCTTTCCTCTTCAGTTCTGCAATTTCACTTCAGCAAGTTCATTTTAGTTAGTTGCAATTTTCAATCAATTTTAGTTTTGCAAGTACAATCAGTGAAAAAAACAAAAGCCAACCAAAAATATTTCCTTTCATACCTCGTAGGAATAGAGATAATTCAAGAAAATTCTTGCCCAACACCCCCACTACATCACATAGCCAACCTTCTCTCTTCTTCAGTGGCAGTGATCAAGAAGAGCCTTTAGGTGAACAACCAGAGATATTTGAAGAACCTATAGGTGAAGAAGAAGAAGAAAACATCCCTCCTGAGCCAATGGCTGAAAACAAAAATGCTAGGGGGAATGGAGAAAGAATAGAGGGTAACTTTCCCATCCGAGAGACCAATGGGAACACCAAAATGAACAATATAGGCCCTTCATCCCTACCTCACTTCCATGGTTTGACTACAGAAGATCCTGACACCTTCTTGTTTGAGTTTGTTGTTATCTGTCGAACCTATGAATATGCAGAAGATGAGCAAAAATTGAAGCTATTCCCTTCTACTCTCAAGGATGCAGCATTGCATTGGTTCATAGGGTTACCTGGAAATACTATCACCACTTGGGATCAAATGCAACAAGCATTTATCAACAAATATAATGACTATTGTAGGTCAAAATATACCAAAGAATAAATCTTCCGAATGACCATGAGAAGTGATGAATACTTTGAAGATTATGAAGAGAGGTTCCAGCTCAGTTAAAAAAGGGCCAGGTGCACACTTGACCCTGAAACTTTGAAGTTGGTCCTACTTAGGGGAATTCTGGAAGACCTTCTAAACACCCTCCATATACTGGCCGGGAGAGACATCTGCCAACTAGCTTATGAGGACATCAAAATTGTCTTTAGAAACCATTCTAGAGCAGCCAAAAGGAGAGGTAGGGGGATTCAACCCATAGCCAGTACCTCCTCATCCAATTCATCCATCAAAGGTGAACTCCGAAACATGTTGGAAGACTTCAAGAGTGAGATGTTTCAGACTCTTGCCATGCAAATGGATACCTTACATATCAAAAGGAAACAAGAGGAAGTAGAGAGAGCTTTGGCCATCTTCTATCCTAGATGCACCAGGAGGCATCCTAGGAATGAATGTCCATTGAACTCTGTAGAGGTTTGTTCAGTGTATGAAGAAGATCATTCTATAGATAAGTGTCCTTCCTTGCCTGAACTTAAAGTTGTATACCAAGGGGCTGAAGGAGCCACTGAAGCACTCTATTTCCTGAACCGAAGGAGACCGCATGGACCTAGACCATACCAGCAAGAGATGCAAGGGACATCTCAGGCATAATACACCCCCAACCAAGTCACTCCCATACCTTCTTGGGGCCCTCCTGCTCATCCTTCCACGTCCACACCTCCTCCTTGGTCCTTTCCATCTCAATATCATGCCCAACCAATTGTTCATTCATTTCAATCCTATGCTCAGCCACAACCTCAGTGGAATGCATCTCATCAGGGGTGGAGGCCCCAGTAAAACTCTCCTCTCGCTCTTTTGCCTCCACCACCTGCTCAGCCACAACCTCAGTGGAATGCATCTCATCAGGGGTGGAGGCCTCAGCCACAACCATTGCCTCCTGCTCCACCAAGGCAACCACAAATGCCTGCCCAGCCGAACCCGAACTCGAACAACAACCAGGCTCAACAAGTATATAGTGGGGAACATCATGCCCAACTTATGTTGTGGAGATTCAGGAGATTAACCTGTGATCTTGGAAGGTTCTCCAAATAGCCAGCCTCCCCCTAAGGAGGTTGAGGAAGATAAAGAGGAAAGTGAACCTAAAGCAATTATGCATTTCCTGAGAGACTATCCGGGACAACACATCCCACCCCAGAAGAAACTGAACTTTTGGGAGAATTGAAACAATTATGTGTGAATATACCACTTCTCCAAGCCATAAAAGATGTGCCTATTTACAACAAGATGATCAAAGAGAAGTTCTTAAGGCATCTAGGCAAACACAAGAGAGATGCCCCAACCATAAATGTCATAGGACAATTGTCTGACCTGATGTTCGGGCAGGTAATTTGTCTGAAATATCTGGACCCTGGAAGCCCAGTAGTTGATGTCCACATCAATGGCACCATGATCCCACATACCTTGATTGATCTAGGAGCTGCCATTAATGTGATGACAAAGGACACCATGCTCAAACTTAACCTCCAAGGCTCCTTGAGGAAGACCACAATAGTACTGCAGCTAGCAGACAGCTCCACTGTGACCCCTAAAGGGATTGTGGAAGATGTGATGGTCTCCATTGATTCATGGGAGTACCCTGTTGATTTCTTAGTTCTCTAGCTGAAGGAAAAGCTCACTGGGTATCCTCTCATCCTGGGGAGACCCTAGTTGGCTACTACCAATGCCTACATCAGCTGTCGAGCTAGGAACATGACCATCAAGAATGAGCATACGTCCAAACAATTAATCCTATACCCTCCTACTCAACCCTTGCTAGAACATGATCTACCCCTCTAGTTGGAGGAGGAGGATGAGGATGAAGTCTATTCTGCACCACTTTGTGCATTAGAAACTATCATAGGGGGGAACCGTAGGATGAGGATGATATCATTGAAAATTTAATTCAGAATCCACCCCCCAGAATCCCTTAACTGATCTCTGTGTGGCCGACCCAACCTCTCTCCGTGTTAAGAATATAGAGTTCGGCCTAGAAATAACCTTGAAAATCAATCCTTCCCTATCCACTTCCCAGGAGAAGGAGCTGTGCAGCTTATTGAGAAAACATTTAGATGCCTTCGCCTGGAGTTATAAGGAGATGAAGGGAGTGCACCCTTTAGTATGTACTCATCATATATACATTAAGGAAGATTGTAAACGAGTCAGGCAGCCTCAAAGGAGGATGAATCCAGCCCTTAAAGACATTGTTAAGGAAGAATTGCAAAAAATACTTGATGCAGGATTCATCTACCCCATCTCTGACTGTGAATGGGTCTCTCCTTTGGTGCTAGTGCCAAAGAAAAATGGTAAGTGGAGAATCTGTGTCGACTATCAGGAACTGAACAAAGCCACTAAAAAGGACAATTTTCCTTTGCCTTTCATAGATCAAGTGTTAGATGGTCTAGCGGGGAAAAAGTTTTTCTCCTTCCTAGATGGGTTTAGCAGGTACAATCAGATTCAAATCAGCTCGGAAGACCAGGATAAGACCACTTTCACTTGTCCTTGGGGTACCTTTGCATATCAGGTCCTTCCTTTTGGTTTGTGCAATGCTCCAGCCACTTTCCAGAGAGCAGTATTGAGTATATTATATGAACTGGTTCATGATGTAGTGGAAATATATATGGATGATTTTATTCCTTATGGTTCTAACTTTCAGGAAGCTTTATCTAACCTAGGAAAAGTTTTGGACAAGTGTATTGAAATGAACCTGTCCCTTAGTCCAAAAAAATGTGAATTCTTGATGACCAAAGGGGTCGTGCTAGGTCATGCAATTTCTCAACAAGGATTGTAGGCAGACCCCAACAAAATTGCTATTATCCAAAGGGTCCCACCTCCTCAAAAGGTGAGAGATGTCAGAAGTTTCCTAGGCTTAGCTGGATATTACAGAAGATTCATTAAAGATTTCAGTAAGTTAGCCTCTCCATTATTTGGTCTTTTAGGAAAAGATGTCGAGTTCATATGGTTCGAAAACTGTCAAGAAGCCCTAGATACCTTGAAAAGCAAACTTGTGACTGCCCCAATTTTGAGAGGCCCAAACTGGGCCGTACCTTTCCACATTCACATAGATGCCTCGAACAAAGCAATAGGTGTTACACAACAATTTGTCACCGTCCCTGTTACCCCTTCTCCCGCACCTTGGAAGACTCGTTCCGGGACCTGTGAGAAGTGACATGACCTGGAAACACTTGCATTGTATTCCCTTGAGTATGGACTTCATATGCCCTGAAGACATCTTCTGCAAAATACCCATAAAAATAGCCCTTTTTCCATTGGTGCGGTTTCACTGTGTATCACTCGCACCAATGGGGGAAATCCTTCAAAGAGGGTGTGCCAGCTGGCGCTCTGTCTCAGAGTCGCACTCGCGCCAGCCAAGTTGGGTAGTGTTTTTAACAAACAAACATCCGAAGGTTCTTCCTAACCCACTCATAAACTGAGTCTATCTTGAGTTGGTTTAGTTTGGCTTCGAATCTCCATAGGAGGGAAGTGGTTTGCCACCTCTCATGGAAGCTTATTAGTGATAAAGACAATCCCATGAATATGGTGGATGATCCTAACTCCTTCTCATCTATCTAAAAAATCTTGTCCTTTTGCCTTTGACAAGCTAGTTTGAATTCCAAGTTCCAAGATTCCAAAGTTTGAGAATTGTTAAGTTCATGCTGCAAGAAGCCTTCTTCATTCCCATAAGGCTAAATCTAAAGTAAGGAGATTCTTGTCCAAATAACTAAGGAGAGAGAGGCTTGTTCCCCATTCCCAACAAGCTTTGCAATACATGTGCTGCTGATCACCCAACCAAAGGAGGATTTGACATTAGAACTATGTTTGTATTCTTCTTTGTTTATCAATAATAGATGACTATCATTATGGTTCCACTCTTATTGTCTTATGTAATGATGATTGAGTTATATCCTTTCTGACTGATATATAGTTGCATCTATTGCATTTTATGCTTGTGTTTGTGTCGTTCTTTGCATGTGCAGATGTCCATTCACGGAGATCGTGGGGATCGTGACCGGCCGGAGCAAAGGAACGGGAACGTCAACTCTTCTACAACTACTAGCGTTGGAATCCAAGTAGGCCCTCATCATTGGTCTTTAATTTGCAATTAGGAACCTGCGTGATAGTGTTGCTTGATTGTTGCTAGACCTCATCTTGGCTAGTAGGGATCGCCTCTGTCCACAGAGGGGATTTACCTCCACAACAATTTGGCGACTCCACTAGGGAGTTTATTTTTGTCTTGTTGCTTGATTTGTCTTGTTGTTTGATTTGTAAACTTTAGACGGAGCCTGAAGTACGGCCAGATAGCCTTCGAAACGCTATTGCTCTGCAATAGCGAAGTAGATCAACGCCACTTTAGTCCATATCCGGTTTGGTTTACAAACTGAACGGCTTGGAACTTGCCTTGTTTCTTGGTTGTCTCTTGGTTTTTCCTGCTTCATTAGCCTTCTGGGTTGAGTTCTTGTGCTGCTTCTTGTCACTTGGTGTACCTGGATACTGTTGGCCTAGCTTTCCATAGCAAACTCGACTGGCGCACTTTTATAGCATTACAGTCGCGCCAATTGGCGCTTGTTGCTCATTGACAACCCGTGCCAATCCCTGAAAGGCGCTAGTTGCAGCCTGACAGTCGCGCCAGGCCTGGGAACTTTTGAAGTTTGCTTGGTCCTGAGCCTCCTGAGTTTGGTTTTTGTTCTAGGTACCTTTTTTCAACTACTTGAGTGTGTTGGAGTGTTGTTTGACTGGCTTCGATCATTACCCTTTGGGTTTTTGCCTTTTTTCCATCGATTTCACATTTCTAGCCCTAGGGCATCTAGTGTCTTTGTGTGTCAAGCCTTCCTCAGGTGTTTTGATCTTCTAGTGGCCCAGTCGACTCTCTGATTACTCCCTTGCACTTGTTTGGTGGTTGCAAATCGTTTTATTGTGTTATTTGGGTGACTTGCTTCGTTTTCACTTGAATTCCGCTTTGTCTCACTTTGAGCCTAGATTACACGGCTCAATGGTATCTTTGGGATTTTTCTCCTTCTTTGGAGGTTTTCTTTGTGATTTAGGGATCTGAATGTGCTTGTATTGAGTAGAATTTGTTTGTTATCATTTATCAAAGTTTGTTTAGTGCATTTTTCCATCAACATAAAAGAAAAAATCTCTTTTGCTTTGTATTAGTTAATGAGAATTAGAGCTTTTCATCATTATTAGTGATTAGTGATCTTGGAGAAAAGTTTGTTAATTTCCATTAGCTGCATTAGAGAGGTTCTTTGTTGTTTTGTGATCATTTCATTTGCGTGAAAGCTCTCAAACCCTCTCGTAACTAGCATTCATCGAATGAAATGACATATTTTGGCATATAGTTTGCATTTAGGGAATTTTGAGATATTACATACAGTAAGGCCTGAAAACTAAAACCTAATACAAGATCAACTTTAAAATGAATTGAATGAATCTAAACAATGCATTGGAACATAACACCACTTTTTAGAGGTCTAAGGCTAGAGACCTGCTCCGACGTCGTTAAACCTAGTCACTTTTGTTTCCACTCAAGGTTGGGTGATTCCTCCTTTTGTGACTCAATAGTGGTCTAGTACGGACTTGTGCTCCCATGTACCATCGAGTATATGGGAAGATTGACTGTCGTACGGAAAGTCCTTGGTTTTCATACGATTGCCAAGGTGTATATGCAGTTTTACGGATTGTCTGGTAAACCTTTTGCCTAGTTCTCCAAAGTAGTCACTTTTTGATCATTTTCGGACTCCCTAAAAGAAAAGGCTCACCTGAGCATTTGTCACTTCGGGCTCACTAAACATTCAAAGGCGACTAGAGTCATCTTTTGTCCTTTCCTCGACTCTTTAAAGATGAAAAGGTCAAGTTATGTCCTTGTGTCTTAAAATTTATTCGGCTACGTTCACACTTACCCTGTTAGATCTTGTTTGCGTTAGTTTGAGTAGGGTCTTTTCTCGTTAGTTTGTTTAGGATTTTTTGAATCGAATCATCCTAGCGGAATCATCGATCCCATCTCCCGTCCCTAGTGACCAAGGGTCTCCTCCTTCTGCTGCTCCTGAGACACCGGTTTGTAGTGGCACTTTCCCTGTTATTCCGAGTGTCCTGTCGTTGAACTCTCGTCCTCCAGAAGATGATTTTGACGATCTACATTGGAACCCTGTTTGGGAGCCTTCCGAAGAGGATACTCCTTTTACTCCTACTGGTGTATCGGTCCCGATGTCTTCCTCTGACATGGATGACACATCTCCCATCGCGAGTGAGACACCCGTTGTGACAAGTGTCAAAACTCCTATCTCAGCCGTAACCCCACCCTTCACTTCCACCCCTCTCGGTGTCACGTTGCCCTTACACTATAAGGCTTTGAGGGATGTTATGGGTTCTAGGAACTCCTCCTCAGGTACCATGTGGGATCACAACATCACTCCCACTACGAGATCTTTTATTCCTCAAGTTCACAATATAGTTGTCACTTCAGTCCCGACTATTCTGACTGTTTGTGTAGCGTCTTCAACACCGGTTGTTAGTGTAGTTATGGCATCTTCAATTGTAACCACTGTTGCTTGTCCGTCCCACGGTTCAGTAAATAGTGGCCAATCGGTACCTACATCCGGAGTTGTCAATCCTGCACTTAGTACCCCACCTTCTTCTGGTTCTATTCCAGCAGGGGAGGCATACAATCAGTATTTGCAAGCCATCCAGAATCCGGGCATGCAAGGTCCAAATCATTATTATGACCCCGTAGGGCATCATCTTTATATTGGATCCTTGCCATCTCAGCCTGCGGTTGAGGTCTCAGTCCCGTTAAGTGTTGCTTGGGGTACCACTCATTATGGTGGTGGCCAAGCGCCCCTTTTGGATCAAGGACCGTCTTATCAAGGACCATCTTATCAAGGCTAGCCATCTTACACGTAGACTTCTTATGGGCAGCAGTATTACAGGCAACCCTATCCAGAGCAGCCTGGAGGCCCACAAGGACAACCCTTCCAGGGACAACCTTCAGCCTATGGTGGTCCATCTTTCACTTATCTTGGGCAACCCTATGGAAATCCAGGACAACCTTATGTGCAACAAGGACAACCTGGAGTCCAACAGGGATACCCTTCCTGTCAACCCTATGGGAATCCAGGACAACCTTATATGCAACAAGGACAATGGGATCCAGCAAGGGTACCCTTCTGGGCAGGGTGGTCAACCTTACGTACAGCAATGCCAACCCACTGCCTAGTCTGGTCAACCATCTAGACAAGTTGGTCAACCTCAAGGTCAACCAACCGTCCAGTCCGCTCAACCATCTGTTCCGCAAGGATAACCCTCAGTTGTACAGGAACAACCTAACACCCAGCAAGCTCAACCTTCTGGGAAAGTGGGTCCATCCCAAACTCAACCAGGGCAACCTTTCGGCCAAGTGGCCCAATCTCCATCCTCTCAAGGACATCTTTCTGGGCCTGCTCAACCGGGCATGAAAATGGTTATTGCTTCTCAAGCTTAACCCAGTTTCCAGCCCCAGGCTAGGCCCCAGACCCAAACTGGTCTTCAGACGCAAGGTGGGTTTCAATCTCAACCTTCTTATCAAGCGCAGCCTAGTCCCCAAGCTCAGTATGGAGCCCAGCAACCGTATGGTTACCAGCAACCCCAAAGGCAAGCTCAGTTTGCCCCGTACCAAAATTATCAACAAATGTAGGTCGCTCCTTATTAGAATTACCAGAAACAGTATGTTGCTCCTGCAAGCCAAGTTGGTAATCAATGGGGTGCTGGGGGGCAAATCCAGGGTCAACCGTCTGGTTATGGCTATAACCCCTATGGACAGAATCCCTACGAACAGAACCCCTATGGGACAGGTCCGTTCGGGAAAAATCAATGGGGGCAACTAGCAACTGGTTGGAACTCTTGTGCTACCTCTTATCTGCGGCCTGAGATGTCCTTCAATCCTTAGTTACCCTTCTTAGCAACATTGGAACTGTCAGATGTGTCCAAATTGACTAATGATCCTATCCTTCATAATCCATTTTGGCCACCAGTTCCAACCAAGATTCCCGGTGATTGTCCCAAATTCGATGGCAAAGCTGGAGAAGACCCTCAAGCCCACGTTATGACTTATCACCTTTGGTGTTCGTCAAATTCGTGGCTTGATGATTCAATCCAGCTCCACCTTTTCTAAAGGAATCTCACTGGCTCAGCTACTAAGTGGTATATTGAGCTGACTCGCGGATCCTTTCAATATTTTAACTCGTTGGCAATGGCATTTCTAACTCATTTTCAGTTGCCCATTCGGTATGAGACGGGAACGCATCTCCTCACGTCTCTTAAACAGGACACGGCTACGCACATATCTGATCATATACATGAATGGAGACGGCGTCATCGTTTGATCAAGTTCTGGATTCTTGATCAGCTCCTGACCGATTGGTTTACAACCTCCTTTGTCCCTGCAATCGCGCGAGACATTGCTATGGGAGCTTGTGTAACTGAAGAGCAGGCTATTGCGCGTGCTCAGTACCTGGACTTGGTTTATTCCCAGTCTGGTACCTTATATGATTACTTGCCTAACGCCCCGAGACCCGGAACATCCAAAGCCATCTGTTGACGGTGTTATTGGCTCTGTAAATCCGTCTTCATAGAAATCTTCCACGAACCCTAGGAAGCAAAAATCGAATGCATCAAACGACAATACTTCTCAAGGTGTGTCTAATTCTGGAAATACTTCTGAGATCAACGTCGTTCAGTCCACCACGATGGATAAAGCCTCGAAAGGAAAGAAAAAGGGGAAAGCAAAAAATAAATCTAATCAACCCAAGCAGGACTCCCCTAAACCTCCACCCGAGGAAGGAGCCAAACGTAAACCGAAGTATCCTTGTCTTATCTGTGACGAGGATCACTATACCAAAGACTACCCAAGGTGGTCCAAAGTTAGTCGTTTATTAAAAGGTTCTCCTGGGATTCCTGCGGTGCTGAAAGAACCTTTCCCCTCACAGCCAACACAAATGGTGGTTGACCCATCCTCGTCTTCTTCTCCCTTTGGTTCCCAAGTGTTCATGGCTGGAACGATTCCCGTTCACATTACGACTCGAGAAAAGGAATATCTATCACTTGCCAGGAAGGAGCCTGAGGTCCCCTCATGCGCTCCTCCGTCTAGTTCTGGTCTGCTCCATATCGAGAGACCTAGCATTGAGATGCCTATTCGACCCCCTCCTAAAGGTGTACTCCAGAGATCTTCTTACAACCCTAATGCTCGTGCTGCCCAGCACTACAGCATCATTAAGGACTTGGCTCAGGCTCCGTCAGCTTTGTCCGCTCTAGAAGTTCTCTAGAGCTTCCCCCTAGAGGAAGTCCTTGCTATCGGCCATTGGTGGCATTGACCCGACCGACTCGGATTTGATCACTTTTGATCTCAAGAGACATGTACTGAGACTGCCTCACCAGATTGCCTTCCTCATTTAGGTCATCATCAATGCTAAAACGATTCATCGTACAGTCATTGATGAAGGCGCTTCAAATTGCATTATGTTTGTTGCTTGTTGGAAGTCTATTGGGTCTCTGACTTTGAGTCAGTCTCCTACGACCCTGGAAGCCTTTGATGGGAGAGAATCTCGCCCTTACGGTATCCTCCAACGCTTACCTATTACTTTGGAAGGGAAGACTATTGAAGTGGAAGTTGAAATTGTCGATGCTAATCTTACTTACAACCTCCTTTTGGGACGGAGTTGGACATATGCCATGCGCATCGTGGCTTCATCCCTCTTTCGCGTCATTCATTTCCCTCATCAAGGGAAAATTGTCACGGTAGACCAGCTCTCCTTCTTTGCTTCCTCTTCTGAAGGCAACATGCCTTTTGTGGAGCATACCTCTATTCCATTGGAGAGTGTGGGAGCCGGGCTCTTTAAAGACCCTGCCCTTATGGGTGTCTTTTCACTCCCCCCTCCGAACCTCACTTCTCTCGGTTTGATTTCTGCTCGTTCTAGTTCCCCATTGCACACTATAGCTACCCTTGGCCCCTTTGCAAAAGGGGGCATTGATTCTCTAGCTGGTAACCCTCGCTCGGCCGGGGGGCATGGGCATATTATCAGTGCCATTGATCATTTTACAAAATGGGTTGAGACGACGCCTACACTATCTAGGCCGGTCACACAGCGGTGCAATTGGGTGAGCCCCGAAATGGGCCTTACTTGAACGAGTACCATGCGTGCACTCTATTTTTTTTACATACGTGTGCTTTAGCAAGTGTGCTTTGTGTGCATGTTTTTATGTTTTTGTCTTGGTGTGTCGGTGTGATTGCCGCTTATTGTGTCCCTTTTGCTTCTTGGACAAATGTCTGGTTTGCCTTACATTGGTTTCGCTGATGGTGCCTCCCGCAGTACACGCAACTTGTCCTCTGTGGCATGGGTGATCTACAATCCTCATGGTGAGTTAGTAGACCTGCAAGGGGTTTTTCTAGGTTGTACCACAAACAATGTTAATGAGTATAGTTCTGTGATTGAGTTACTAGCCAAGGCGATTAATCTCGGTATTCGAACATTGGTTGTGAACTTGGACTCTCAGCTTGTCGTCCACCAGCTCAATGGGCATTATTCCGTCAGAGACCATCGGATTTTAAGGTTGTATTTACGTGTTAAGTTGTTAGAAAGGGATTTTGATTTCATTACATATCAACATATTCCAAGACAATTTAATATGTTAACCGATGCATTAGCTAATTATGTGTTGGACAGACATTTGCATAACATGTAATTTAAGATAGTGTAAGAAGCATAGAACACAATAAACCATAAAGCATATGTATATATAT
>APFE031121507.1:145494-167575 GCA_000404065.3 Pinus taeda
ATATATATATCCAAATGTTTGCACAACGTGCATCATCAAAAAATAATACATGTTTGTCTTAGTACATCCGGAGACAACATGTCTCTCAAAAAATATGCGTGGAAATGAAGCCTAGATATCTAATCCCTATGGTGCTCATGGTAGCATGTCACTACCCGCACTAGGCGTCTCAAGAGTCGGTGGATGCGATTGGGCACCCCCACCGTGTGCCTCTGGTATGCTAACGGGACATCCGCTAGCCGAGCATAATCCGGGATCCCTCGAGTGATACCCTCAAGGTTCTGGATGAGTTCTCCACCCTCAGATTCCTCCTCCTGAGGATCTGTTGCAGCCTGGTTTCTCCTCGCAATAGGAGACATGCTGGCTGGGTGCTCTAGGCCAACATCTGCATATGCATATAAAGCTTATTAGAACAAGCATGTATTAATACAAAAAAAATCATAAAACACAAAATCAAAAAGAGGTCATACCTATCTCCTCATTCCAATCCTCTCCCTCTAGCAGTGGGAGATCAGGGTCACCTGTGAAGTTTGTCCCTGCATACGGCCAGTCCTCGACCACGATCAGTTGGCGGTGAAGCCACCCAAAAAAATTTGGCCTCCATGACATTTGCTGGCCTCCCCCCCCTCTAGGCATCAGTGCCGCCCAACGAGCCATTCTCGGCTCTCGAGGCACTGGATCAGGTACAAAGGCCCCTTGGCCCTGAAAGATTGGTACCCGTTCCAAAATGAACGTCACCAGAATGGAAAGATACCCGAACTGTTTCAGTTTGCCACGCTTACCTTTGGTAAGCTACCTCTTCATGTTGGTCGTCACCGTTGCCGCCCAATTGAAGATGGTCAGATTGAGACACTCCGTAGCCAGTATCAGTTGGTTCTTTGTGGCTTCATGGGGTGCTTGTGCCCACGCAACCCGTGTGATGGTGAACAATATTGCTCTGAGTATTAGGTCCGGAATAGTGGCGATATCCACTTTTGAGTTGCCGGATCCAAATTTTGCCCCTGCGCAAACTCGAGCCATCACTTCCTCCATCTTCTCACCGGATGGCCTGCTACCTGTCAATAGGGGCACTGGCCCTCTGCGCAACAGTCCAGTGATGAAATAGACGTTAGATATGTCCAGTTCCAGTACTTGGTCTCGTATATGAAACACTTGATCACATTCATCCCAAAGGATGATTAAGTATCGTAAGAGCTCTGGCTGAGCTCGTAGATAAGACGTGAGGAAGTATTTCTTTAGCCCGAATTTCTAAGGGCTTCCATGCAATCTTCAGCTGCTATAGCCAATTCATCTACTCTGTCATGCTCTCTTTCCTTCCATTGGAGCACCATTTTGCTTGTTTCCCTGCAACCACAAGGTCAAACACATCAATTAGATCTTTGGTGAACTGAGAAATGCAGTGAAATTGCTTCAAAAACATTAAATTTTGAAAAACGGGTGCGCTCGACCGTTGGAGCGACTATTTTTAAAACAGTCGCGCCCGTGGGCGCGAGCCTTTAGAGAAAAAGGGCCCATTGGCACGGGTCCGTGCCCAATACCCGCGCCAATGGACGCAACCCTATTTTTTCAAATTCCCTCCATAAGGGTCGATAAAACAAGCTAAAACAAAAGAAAAATGGACTAAAATGAAGTAGGAGAAGAGGCCTCTTACCTGGAACTGGCGGCACTCCAAATGGTCACACGGATTCGTCGCAATCATCACCCAAAGATCGCTCACCAAAAACACTATTATCACTCTCCAATGAGGTAAAAGTAAAAAGTAATTTTTGTTTTTACCATTTTCACATGTTTATAGCTTTTTTAACCATAAATAGGTTTTAAAAGTCATTTTTATGAATATTTTAATATGTATTTCTATTGAAAATGAATTTTACACTTGTTTTTTGTGCAGCGACAGGTTTTTGTGCAACTTAGGCGATGAAACGAGTTGTATTTTATACTTTTTCGGACTCAGTAAACAACGAAAAATTCATTATGGATTCATCTTTCTGCTCTTTTCTGACTCTCTAAACATGAAAATAATGTCGAGTTATTCCTCTCGACTTGTTAAACGTAAATGAGAGGCGGTTGTCTTTAAACTCTTTTCCGACTGTATAAACACGAAAAGATCGTCGGACCCTTGTCGTTTCAGGCTCGTTAATGGTTACGAAATGTCGTGGTTTCGATCGCTTTTTTACTTTTTCAGGTCGAAATCACTAATCATGAAAAGTACTCCTCGATCGTAATGATCGGGCGGTTCTTTCGAGCATTGTTTTATACTTTTTCGGATAGACACCTCTAGAGTTTCCTTTTTCGTTGTCTTTTCAAACTCTCTAAAACATGAAAAGACGTCGAGTTCTTCCTTTGTCAGGCTCGTTAAAACTTAATGACATCAGATTCCGTCAAAATGATGCTTTACAAGCATATGCTATCCCTGTCAAGCTTGATAAAAATAACTGGGGTACTCGCCAGAAATGGTGGGGAAAATCGAACCAGAATCATTGTCGTGTCGGCAGTGTGTCGCTCTTGAACATGGCACTTGTCTGCATTCGTGTCTGGGTGGGGACATCTCATCTCATTTTTCACTTGCTCCCGTGGATTTGGGTGATCATGTTTGACCTTTCATTTGCTCGTTGCCTTGTCACCATGACCTCTGATCATTTGATGTCAAATATTGCCAAGTCCACTGTCGTGCCACTGATATGTTCAAGAGAAGTTAACCTCTTCAGAATAATCAACCTCCCTCTGATAACTCACATAATCCTGATTCACAAAAAACATTAGCTTCCTCTGTCTCGCGTCGATGATGTGGGAAACACTATGGCCCACCTTCGATCAAGGTCGCTTCCTGTCGACTTCAGCTCATTATCCAGGAAGTTGACCTAGAGTCTCCCTTCGGGTGCCTTGGAGCCTGCATGCCTCAATGGTAGGTTCTTCGTGTTCGATGCGAGGTTTTCATCATTGGCCTCTGATCGAATGATTCTATGGGTGTTCGATGTCGGCTCATTGATATGCTCGACGTAGATTGTGCCTATAGTACCTTGAGGACCATTGTCATTATTGTTGGTACCTCTCGCGTCTGTTAACAATTTTCATCATTGACTGGTAATCAGACGATGTTCCTGCATGTTTGACTTCACCTCCCATATTCGCATGCTTGAACTTGTACTTCATTCGGGTTGAGATGGAGCACAAGACCCTCGATTTTGTCTGTTAGAATCCAGGTTGCAATTTTTTGGATTATTATGATCGTTACATGACTCATTCACTGGATGGTTGTGACCATGCCTGAGTCTATCTATCGATCCTCACTGGATGGCTGCGTCCATACCTTGGATCTAGATTTTTATGTACTCTGCTATGGATGGTTGCGCCCATACCACATACATCATGTACTTGAGATATCAGTTGTACTTCTCCACGCAGGTTCTTTGGCGACAGTGTTTTCGGTTAGCCACGTTCTTGTAAAGCATTTCACCCCTCTCTCTCTCGGGCCTCATGCTTTAGGGGGCATCTGTTACACAGCAATTTGTCACCGTCCCTGTTACCCCTTCTCCCGCATCTTGGAGGACTCGTTCCGGGACTTGTGAGAAGTGACATGACCTAGAAACACTTGCATTGTATTCCCCTGAGTATGGACTTCATATGCCCTGAAGACATATTCTACAAAATACCCATAAAAATAGCCCTTTTTCCATTGGCGCGGTTTCACTGTGTATCACTCGCGCCAATGGGGGAAATCCTTCAAAGAGGGTGCACCATTTGGCGCTCTGTCTCAGAGTCGCACTCGCGCCAGCCAAGTTGGGTAGTGTTTTTAACAAACAAACATCCGAAGGTTCTTCCTAACCCACTCATAAACTGAATCTATCTTGAGTTGGTTTAGTTTGTCTTCGAATCTCCATAGGAGGGAAGTGGTTTGCCACCTCCCATGGAAGCTTCTTAGTGATAAAGCCAATCTCATGAATATGGTGGATGATCCTAACTCCTTCTCCTCTATCTATAAAAGCTTGTCCTTTTTCCTTTGACAAGCTAGTTCGAATTCCAAGTTCCAAGATTCCAAAGTTTGAGAATTGTTAAGTTCATGCTGCAAGAAGCCTTCTTCATTCCAAAATCTAAAGTAAGGAGATTCTTGTCCAAATAACCAAGGAGAGAGAGGCTTGTTCCCCATTCCCAACAAGCTTTGCAAGACATGTGCTGTTGATCACCCAACCAAAGGAGGATTTGACGTCAGAACTATGGTTGTATTCTTCTTTGTTTATCAATAATAGACGACTATCATTATGGTTCCACTCTTATTGTCTTATGTAATGATGCTTGAGTTATATCCTTTTTGACTGATATATAGTTACATCTATTGGATTTTATGCTTGTGTTTGTGTCATTCTTTGCATGTGCAGGTGTCCATTCACGGAGATCGTGGGGATCGTGACCGGCCGGAGCAAAGGAACGGGAGTGTCAACTCTTCTACAAGTACTAGAGTTGGAATCCAGGTAGGCCATCATCATTGGTCTTTAATTTGCAATTAGGACCCTGCGTGATAGCGTTGTTTGATTGTTGCTAAACCCCATCTGGGCTAGTAGGGATCGCCTCTGTCCGCAGAGGGGATTTACCTCTACAACAATTTGGTGACTCCGCTGGGGAGTTGGCTTTTTGTCTTGTTGCTTGATTTGTCTTATTGTTTGATTTGTAAACTTTAGACGGAGCCTAAAGTACGGCCAGATAGCCTTCAAAACGCTATTGCTCTGCATTAGCGAAGTAGATCAACGCCACTTCAGTCCATCTCCGGTTTGGTTTACGAACTGAACGGCTTGGAACTTGCCTTGTTTCTTGGTTGTTTCTTGGTTTTTCCTGCTTGATTAGCCTTTTGGGTTGAGTTCTTGTGTTGCTTCTTGTCACTTGGTGTACCTAGATACTGTTGGCCTAGCTTTGGCTTGTTTGTTTTTTATTTTTCCATAGCAAACTCAACTGGTGCACTTTTATAACATTACAATCGCGCCAATTGGCGCTTGTTGCTCATTGACAACCTGCGCCAATCCCTGAAAGGCGCTATTTGCAGCCTGACAGTCGCGCCAGGCCTAGGAACCTTTGAAGTTTGCTTGGTCCTGAGCCTCCTAAGCATCGTTTTTGTTCTGGGTACCTTTTTTCAACTACTTGAGTGTATTGGAGTGTTGTTTGACTGGCTTCGATCATTACCCTTTGGGTGTTTGCCTTTTTTCCATTGATTTCGCATTTCTAGCCCTAGGGAATCTAGTGGCTTTGTGTGTCGAGCCTTCCTCAGGAGTTTTGATCTTCTAGTGGCCCAATCGACTCTCTGATTACTCCCTTGCACTTGTTTGGTGGCTGCAAATCGTTTTATTGTGTTATTTGGGTGACTTGCTTCGTTTTCACTTGAATTCTGCTTTGTCTCACTTTGAGCCTAGATTACACGGCTCATTGGTCTCTTTGGGATTTTTCTCGTTCTTTGGAGGTTTTCTTTGTGATTTAGGGATCTGAATGTGCTTGTATTGAGTAGAATTTGTTTGTTATCATTTCTCAAAGTTTGTTTAGTGCATTTTGCCATCAACATAAAAGAAAAAATCTCTTTTTCTTTGTATTAGTTAATGAGAATTAGAGCTTTTCATTGTGATTAGTGATTAGTGATCTTGAAGAAAAGTTTGTTAATTTCCATTAGCTGCATTAGAGAGGTTCTTTGTTGTTTTGTGATCATTTCATTTGCGTGAAAGCTCTCAAACCCTCTCGTAACTAGCATTCATCGAATGAAATGACATATTTTGGGATATAGTTTGCATTTAGGGAATTTTGAGATATTACATACAGTAAGGCCTGAAAACTGAAACCTAATACAAGATCAACTTTAAAATGAACTGCATGAATCGAACAACGCATTGGAACATAACGCACAGTTTTTAGAGGTCTAGGCTAGAGATGTGCTCCGGCATCGTTAAACCTAGAAACTTTTGTTTCCACTCAAGGTTGGGTGATTCCTCCTTCTGTGACTCAATAGTGGTCTAGTACGAACTTGTGCTCCCACGTACCATCGAGTATATGGGGAGACCCCACTAGGTTATCATCCTTTATCCATAGGAAGCCGTGTCTGCCGCCTTACGACCCGTAACGCACCGAACATAACATTCAGGAAGATTGACTGTCGTACAGAAAGTCCTTGGTTTTCATATGATTGCCATGGTGTATATGCAGTTTTACGGATTGGCTGGGAAACCTTTTGCCTAGTTCTCCAGAGTAGTCACTTTTTGATCCTTTTCGGACTCCCTAAAAGAAAAGGCTCACCTGAGCATTTGTCACTTCGGGCTCACTAAACATTTGAAGGCGACTAGAGTCATCTTTTGTCCTTTTCTCGACTCTTTAAAGATGAAAAGGTCAATTTATGTCCTTGTGTCTTAAAATTTATTCGGCCACGTTCACACTTACCCTGTTAGATCTTTGTTTGCGTTAGTTTGAGTAGGGTCTTTTCTCATTAGTTTGTCTAGGATTTTTTGAATCGAATCATCCTGGCGGAATCATCGATCCCGTCTCCCATCCCTAGTGACCAAGGGTCTCCTCCTTCTGCTGCTCTTGAGACACCAATTTGTAGTGGCACTTTCCCTGTTATTCCGAGTGTCCTGCCGTTGAACTCTTGTCCTCCAGAAGATGATTTTGATGATCTACATTGGAACCCTATTTGGGAGCCTTTCGAAGAGGATACTCCTTTTACTCCTACTGGTCTATCGGTCTCGATGTCTTCCTCTGACATGGATGACACATCTCCCATCGCGCATGAGACACCCGTTGTGATGAGTGTCAAAACTCCTATGTCGGCCGTAACCCCACCCTTCACTGTCACCCCTCTCGGTGTCACGTTGCCCTTACGCTATAAGGCTTTGAGAGATGTTATGGGTTCTAGGAACTCCTCCTCAGGTACCATGTGGGATCACAACATCACTCCCACTATAGGATCTTTTATTCCTCAAGTTCACAATACAATTGTCACTTCAGTCCCGACTATTCTGACTGTTTGTGCAGCATCTTCAACACCGGTTGTTAGTGTCGTTACGACATCTTCAATTGTAACTACTGTTGCTGGTCCGTCCCACGGTTCAGTAAATAGTGGCCAAGCGGTACCTACATCCGGAGTTGTCAATCCTGCACTTAGTGCCCCACCTTATTCTGGTTCCATTCCAGCAGGGGAGGCATACAATCAGTGTTTGCAAGCCATCCAGAATCTGGGCATGCAAGGTCCAAATCATTATTATGACCCCATAGGGCATCATCTTTATATTGGATCCTTGCCATCTCAGCCTGCGGTTGAGGTCTCAGTCCCATTAAGTGTTGCTTGGGGTACCACTCGTTATGGTGGTGGTCAAGTGCCCCTTTCGAATCAAGGACCGCCTTATCAAGTACCGTCTTATCAAGGACCATCTTATCAAGGTCATCTGTCTTACACGCAGCCTTCTTATGGGCAGCAGTATTACGGGCAATCCTATCCAGAGCAGCTTGGAGGCCCACAAGGACAACCCTTTCAGGGAGAACCTTCAGCCTATGGTGGTCCATCTTTCACTTATCTTGGGCAACCCTCTGGAAATCCAGGAAAACCTTATATGGAACAAGGACAACCTGGAGTCCAGCAGGGATACCCTTCAGGTCAACCTTATGGCAATCCAAGACAACCTTATATGCAACAAGGACAACCTGGGATCCAACAAGGGTACCCTTCTGGGCAGGGTGGTCAACCTTACGTACAGCGAGGCCAACCCACTGCCCAGTCTGGTCAAACATCTGGACAAGTTGGTCAACCTCAAGGTCAACCAATCGTCCAGTCCGCTCAGCCATCTGTTCCGCAAGGACAACCCTCGGTTGTACAATTACAATCTAACACCCAGCAAGCTCAACCTTCTAGGCAAGTGGGTCCATCCCAAACTCAACCAGGGCAAACTTCTGGCCAGGTGGCCCAATCTCCATACTCTCAAGGACATCCTTCTGGGCTTGCTCAACTGGGCATGCAAATGGTTATTGTTCTTAGGCTCAACCCAGTTTTCAGCCCCAGGCTGGGGCCCAGACCCAAACTGGTCTTCAGACGCAAGGTGGGTTTCAATCTCAACCTTCTTATCAAGCGCAGCCTAGTCCCTAGGCTCAGTATGGAGCCCAGCAACCGTATGGTTACCAGCAACCCCAGGCGCAAGCTCAGTTTGCCCCGTACTAAAATTATCAACAAATGCAGGTCGCTCCTTATCACAATTACCAGCAACAGTATGTTGCTCCTGCAGACCAAGTTTGTAATCAATGGGGTGCTGGGGGGCAAATCCAGGGTCAGTCGCTTAGTTATGGCTATAACCCCTATGGACAGAATCCCTATGGACAGAACCCCTATGGGCCAGGTCCGTCCAAAAAAAATCAATGGGGGTAACCAACAACTGGTTGGAACTCTGGTGCTACCTCTTATCCGCGGCCTCAGATGTCCTTCAATCCTCAGTTACCCTTCTTAGCAACATTGGAACTGCTGGATGTGTCCAAATTGACTAATGATCCTATCCTTCATAATCCATTTTGGCCACCAGTTCCAACCAAGATTCCCGGTGATTGTCCAGAATTCGATGGCAAAGCTGGAGAAGACCCTCATGCCCACGTTATGACTTATCACCTTTGGCGTTCGTCAAATTCGTGGCTTGATGATTTAATCTGGCTCCGCCTTTTCCAAAGGACTCTCACTGGCTCGACTGTTAAGTGGTATATTGAGCTGACTCGCAGATCCTTTCAAGATTTTAACTCGTTGGCAATGGAATTTCTAACTCATTTTCAGATGCCCATTCGGTATGAGACGGGAACGCATATCCTCACGTCTCTTAAACAGGACACGGCTCCGCACATATCCGATCATATACATGAATGGAGACGGCGTCGACGTTTGATCAAGTTCTGGATTCCTGATCAGCTCCTGACCGATTCGTTTACAACCTCCTTTGTCCCTGCAATCGCATGAGACATTGCTATGGGAGCTTGTGTAACTGAAGAGCAGGCTATTGCGCATGCTCAGTACCTGGACTTGGTTTATTCCCAGTCCGGTACCTTATATGATTACTTGCCTAACGCCCGGAGACCCGGAACATCCAAAGCCATCTGTTGATGGTGTTATTGGCTCTCTAAATCCGTCTTCGAAGAAATCTTCCGTGAACCCTAGGAAGCAAAAATTGAATGCTTCAAACGAGAATACTTCTCAGGGTGTGTCTAATTCTGGAAATACTTCCAAGGTCAACGCCGTCCAATCCACCACGGCGAATAAAGCCTCGAAAGGAAAGAAAAAGGGGAAAGCAAAAAATAAATCTGATCAACCCAAGCAGGACTCCCCTAAACCTCCACCCAAGGAAGGAGCCAAACGTAAACCGAAGTATCCTTGTCTTATCTGTGACGAGGATCACTATACCAAAGACTACCCAAGGCGGTCTGAAGTTAGTCATTTATTAAAAGGTGCTCCTGGGACTCCTGCGGTGCTGAAAGAACCTTTCCCCTCACAGCAAACACAAATGGTGGCTGACCCATCCTCGTCTTCTTCTCCCTTTGGTTCCCAAGTGTTCATGGCTGGAACGATTCCCGTTCACATTACGACTCGAGCAAAGGAATATCCGTCACCTGCCAGGACGGAGCCCGAGGTCCCCTCAAGCGCTCCTCCGTCCAGTTCTGGTCTGCTCCATATCGAGAGACCTAGCATTGAGACGCCTATTCGACCCCCTCCTAAAGGTGTACTCCGGAGATCTTCTTACAACCCTAATGCTCATGCTGCCTAGCACTACAACATCGTTGAGGACTTGGCTCATCCTCCATCAGCTATGTCCGCTCTAGAAGTTCTCCAGAGCTACCCCCCCCAGAGGAAGTCCTTGCTATTGGCCATCGGTGGCATCGACCCAGCCGACCCGAATTTGATCACTTTTGATCTCGAGAGCCATGTATCGAGACTACCTCACCAGATTGCCTTCCTCATTCAGGTCATCATCAATGCTAAAACGATTCATCGTATGGTCATTGATGAAGGCGCTTCAACTTGCATTATGTTTGTTGCTTGTTGGAAGGCTATTGGGTCTCCGACTTTGAGTCAGTGTCCTACGACCTTGGAAGCCTTTGACGGGAGAGAATCTCGCCCTTACGGTATATTCCAACGCTTACCTATTACTTTGGAAGGGAAGACTGTTGAAGTGGAAGTTGAAGTTGGCGATGCTAATCTTACTTACAACCTCCTTTTGGGCCGGAGCTGGACATATGCCATGTGCGCCGTGGCTTCATCCCTCATTCGTGTCATTCGTTTCCCTCATCAAGGGAAAATTGTCACAGTAGACCAGCTCTCCTTCTTCGCTTCCTCTTCTGAAGGCAACGTGCCTTTTGTGGAGCATACCTCTATTCCATTGGAGAGTGTGGGAGCCGGGCTCTTTAAAGACCCTACCCTCATGGGTGTCTTTTCACTCCCCCCTCCAAACCTCGCTTCTCTCGGTTTGATTTCCACTTGTTCTAGTTCCCCATTGCACACTATCGCTACCCTCGGCCCCTTTGCAAAAGGGGGCATTGATTCTCTAGCTGGTAACCCTTGCTCGGCCAGGGGCCATGGGCATATCATCGGTGAACTTGATCATTTTACAAAACGGACCGAGACAACGCCTACACTATCTAGGCCGGTCACACAGCGGTGCAATTGGGTGAGCCCCAAAATGGGCCTTACTTGAACGAGTATCATGCGTGCACTCTATTTTTTGTACATACGTGTGCTTCAGCAAGTGTGTTGTGTGTGCATGTTTTTATGTTTTTGTCTGTGTGTCAGTGTGATTGCAGCTTATTGTGTCCTTTTTGCTTCTTGGACAGATGTTTGGTTCGCCTTACATTGGTTTCGCTGATGGTGCCTCCTGCAGTACACGCAACTTGTCCTCTGCGGCATGGGTGATCTACGATCCTCATGGTGAGTTAGTAGACCTACAAGGGGTTTGTCTAGGTTGTACCATGAACAATGTTGCTGAGTATAGTGTTGTGATTGAGTTACTAGCCGAGGGGATTAATCTTAGTATTCGAACATTGGTTGTGAACTTGGACTCTCAGCTTGTCGTCCACCAGCTCAATGGACGTTATTCCATCAGAGACCATCGGATTTTAAGGTTGTATTTACGTGTTAAGTTGTTAGAAATGGATTTTGATTTCATTACATATCAACATATTCCAAGATGATTTAATACGTTAACCGATGCATTAGCTAATTATGTATTGGATAGACATTTGCACAACATGTAATTTAAAATAGGATAAGAAGCATAGAACATAATAAACCATAAAGCATATGTATATATATATATATATATCCAAATGTTTGCACAGCGTGCATCATCAAAAAATAATACATGTTTATCTTAGTACATCCGGAGACAAAATGTCTCTTAAAAAATATGCGTGGAAATGAAGCCTAGATATCTAATCCCTATGGTGCTCATAGTAGCATGTCACTGCCCGCACTAGGTGTCTCAAGAGTCGGTGGATGCGATTGGGCACCCCCACCGTGTGCCTCTGGTATGCTAACGAGACATCCGCTAGCCGAGCATAATCCGGGATCCCTCGAGTGATACCCTCAAGGTTCTGGATGAGTTCTCCACCCTCAGCACACTCCTTTTGAGGATCTGCTGCAGCCTGGTTTCTCCTCGCAATAGGAGACATGTCGGCTGGGCGCTCTGGGCCAACATCTGCATATGCATATAAAGGTTATTAGAACAAGCATGTATTAATACAAAAAAAAATCATAAAACACAAAATCAAAAAGAGGTCATACCTATCTCCTCATCCCAATCCTCTCCCTCTGGCAGTGGGAGATTAGGGTCACCTGTGAAGTCTGTCCCTGAATATGGCCAGTCCTTGAGCACGATCAGTTGGCGGTGAAGCCACCCAAAAAAACCTATCCTCCATGACATTTGCTGGCTTGCCCCCCTCTAGGCATGAGTGTCGCCCAACGAGCCATTCTCAGCCCTCGAGGCACCAGATCAGGTACAAAGGCCCCTTGGCCCTGAAAGATTGGTACCCATTCCAAAATGAACATCACCAGAATGGAACCATACCCGAACTGTTGCAGTTTGCCACACTTACCTTTGGTAAGCTGCCTCTTCATGTTGGTCGTCACCGCTGCCGCCCAATTGAAGATGGTCGAATTAAGACACTCTGTAGCCAGTATCAGTTGGTTCTTTGTGGCTTCATGGGGTGCCTGTGCCCCCACAGCCCGTGTGATGGTGAACAATATTGCTCTGAGTATTAGGTCTAGAATAGTGGCGATATCCACTTTTGAGCTGTTGGATCCAAATTTTGCCCTTGGGCAAACTCGAGCCATCACTTCCTCCATCTTCTCACCAGATGGCCTGCTACCTGTCAATAGGGGCACTGGCCCTCTGCGCGACAGTCCAGTGATGAAATAGACGTCAGATACATCCAATTCCATTACTTGGTCTTGTATACGAAACACTTGATCACGTTCATCCCAAAGGTTGATTAAGTATCGTAAGAGCTCTGGTTGAGCTCGTAGATAAGACGTGAGGAAGTATTTCTTTAGCCCGCAATTTCTAAGGGCTTCCATGCAATCTTTGTCTGTTATAGCCAATTCATCTACTCTATCATGCTCTCTTTCCTTCCATTGGAGCACCATTTTGCTTGTTTCCCTGCAACCACAAGGTCAAATACATCAATTAGATCTTTGGTGAACTGAGAAATGCAGTGAAATTGCTTCAAAAACATTAAATTTTGAAAAATGGGTGTGCTCGGTCGTTGGCGCGAGCCTTTGGAGAAAAAGGGCCCATTGGCGCGGGTCCGTGCCTGATACTCGCACCAATGGGTGCAACCCTATTTTTTCAAATTCCTTCCATAAGGGTCGATCATACAAGCTAAAACAAAAGAAAAATGGACTAAAATGAAGTAGGAGAAGAGGCCTCTTACCTGGAATTGGCGGCACTCCAAATGGTCGCACGGATTCGTCGCAATTGTCACCCAAAGATCACTCACCAAAAACACTATTGTCACTCTCCAATGAGGTAAAAGTAAAAAGTAATTTTTGTTTTTACCATTTTCACATATTTATAGCTTTTTTAACCCTAAATAGGTTTTAAAAAATCATTTTTATGAATATAATAATATGTATTTCTGTCGAAAATGGATTTTACACTTGTTTTTTGTGCAGCGACAAGTTTTTGTGCGACATAGGCGATGAAACGAGTTGTATTTTACACATTTTTCGGACTCGGTAAACACATGAAAAAGTCATTATGGAGTCATCTTTCTGCTCTTTTCTCACTCTCTAAACATGAAAAGAATGCCGAGTTATTCCTCTCGACTCGTTAAACGTAAATGAGAGGCGGTCGTCTTTAAACTCTTTTCCGACCGTATAAAGACAAAAAGATCGTCAGCCCTTGTCATTTCAGGGTCGTTAACGGTTACGAAACGACGTGGTTTCGATCGCTTTTTTACTTTTTCAGGTCGAAATCACTAATCATGAAAAGTACTCCTCAATCATAATGATCGGGCGGTTCTTTCGAGCATTGTTTTATACTTTTTCGAGCTCAAGAGACACAACTTTATGAAAAATGACACCTCTGGAGTTTCCTTTTCTGTTGTCTTTTCAAACTCTCTAAAACATGAAAAGACGTCGAGTTCTTCCTTTGTCAGACTCGTTAAAACTTAATGACATTGGATTCCGTCAAAATGATGCTTTACAAGCATATGCTATGCCCGCCAAGCTTGATAAAAATAACTAGGGTACTCGCCAGAAATGGTGGGGAAAATGGAACCGGAATCATTGTCGTGTCGGCAGTACGTTGCTCTTGAACATGGCACTTGTCTGCATTCGTGTCTGGGTGGGGACATATCATCTCATTTTTCACTTGCTCCCGTGGATTTGGGTGATCCTCTTTGACCTCTCATCTGCTCGTTGCCTTGTCACCATGACCTCTGATCATTTGATGTCAAATATTGCCAAGTCCACTGTCGTGCCACCGATATGTTCGAGAGAAGTTAACCTCTACAGAATAATCAACCTCCCTCTGATAACTCACATAATCCTGATTCACAAAAAACATTACCTTCCTCTGTCTCGCGTCGATGATGTCTATGGCCCACCTTTGATCAAGGTCGCTTCCTGTCGACTTCAGCTCATTATCCAGGAAGTTGACCTAGAGACTCCTTTCAGGTGCCTTGGAGCCTGCATGTCTCAATGGCAGGTTCTTCATGTTCGACGTGAGGTTTTCATCATTGGCCTCTGATCGAATGATTCTATGGGTGTTCGACGCCGGCTCATTGATTCGCACGCCATAGATTGTGCCTATAGTACCTTGAGGACCATTGTCATTATTGGTGGTACCTCTCACGTCTGTTAACAATTTTCATCATTGACTGGTAATCAGACGATGTTCCTGAATGTTCTACTTCGCCTCCCATATTTGCATGCTTGAACTTGTACTTCATTCGGGTTGAGATGGAGCGCAAGAACCTGGATTTTGTCTGTTAGAATCTAGGTTGCGATTTTGTGGATTATTATGATCGTTACATGACTCATTCACTGGATGGCTGCAACCATGCCTGGGTCTATCTATCGATCCTCACTGGATGGTTGCGTCCATACCTTGGATCTAGATTTTTATGTACTCTGTTATGGATGGTTGCGCCCATACCACATACATCATGTACTTGAGATATCAGTTGTACTTCTCCACGCAGGTTCTCCAATGACAGTGTTTTCGGTTGGCCATGTTCTTGTAAAGCATTTCACCCCTCTCTCTCTCGGGCATCATGCTTTAGGGGGCATCTGTTATACAGCAATTTGTCACCGTCCATGTTACCCCTTCTCCCGCACCTTGGAGGACTCGTTCCGGGACCTGTGAGAAGTGACATGACCTGGAAACACTTGCTTTGTATTCCCCTGAGTATGGACTTCATAT
Source organism: Pinus taeda (assembly GCA_000404065.3). Classification (NCBI taxonomy): domain Eukaryota; kingdom Viridiplantae; phylum Streptophyta; class Pinopsida; order Pinales; family Pinaceae; genus Pinus; species Pinus taeda. Next base: position 160,404 of record APFE031121507.1, read on the forward strand.
GCCCTGAAGACATCTTCTGCAAAATACCCATAAAAATATCCCTTTTTCCATTGGCGCGGTTTCATTGTGTATCACTCACGCCAATGGGGGAAATCCTTCAAACAGGGCGCGCCAGCTAGCGCTCTGTCTCAGAGTCTCACTCACGCCAACCAAGTTGGGTAGTGTTTTTAACAAACAAACATCCGAAGGTTCTTCCTAACCCACTCATAAACTGAATCTATCTTGAGTTGGTTTAGTTTGGCTTCGAATCTCCATAGGAGGGAAGTGGTTTGCTACCTCTCATGGAAGCTTCTTAGTGATAAAGTCAATCCCATGAATATGGTGGATGATCCTAACTACTTCTCCTCTATCTATAAAAGCTTGTCCTTTTGCCTTTGACAAGCTAGTTCGAATTCCAAGTTCCAAGATTCCAAAGTTTGGGAATTGTTAAGTTCATGCTGCAAGAAGCCTTCTTCATTCCCATAAGTCTAAATCTAAAGTAAGGAGATTCTTGTCCAAATAACTAAGGAGAGAGAGGCTTGTTCCCCATTCCCAACAAGCTTTGCAAGACATGTGCTATTGATCACCCAGCCAAAGGAGGATTTGACGTCAGAACTACGGTTGTATTCTTCTTTGTTTATCAATAATAGATGACTATCATTATGGTTCCACTCTTATTGTCTTATGTAATGATGATTGAGTTATATCCTTTCTGACTAATATATAGTTGCATCTATTGGATTTTATGCTTATGTTTGTGTCGTTCTCTGCATGTGTAGGTGTCCATTCACAGAGATCATCAGGATCGTGACCGGTCGGAGCAAAGGAACAAGAGCGTCAACTCTTCTACAAGTACTACCGTTGGAATCCAGGTAGGCCCTCATCATTGGTCTTTAATTTGCAATTAGGAACCTGCGTGATAGCGTTGTTTGATTGTTGCTAGACCCCATCTGGGCTAGTAGGGATTGCCTCTATCTGCAGAGGGGATTTACCTCCAAAACAATAGGAGCAGCCTTAGGACAAATTGATGAAAAGTTACCTTATGCCATATATTTATAAGGAAAAATTTATCAAAGCAGAGTTAAACTACACGGTGACTGAGAAGGAACTCCTAGCTGTAGTGCATTCCTTAAACAAATTCAGACATTATATCACAGGCTATCAAACCTTTGTGCACACTGATCATGCTGCAATTAGATATTTAATGAACAAACCAAATGTAAATGCTCGCATTATTAGATGGTTGCTTTTACTGCAGCAGTTTGATTTGACCATTGTTGATAGGCCTGGTAAAGAAAATGTTGTTGCTGACTTTTTGTCTAGAGAAAATTTGCCTGCAAGTGAAGAAGGAATGGTGGATGATCAAATTCCAGATGAACACCTGTTTGCTATATTAGTACTCTCTCCATGGTTTGCTGATATAGCAAATTGCTTGGTTTCAGCACAGTTTCCACCACACCTGTCCTCAAAGGAGAAGAGTAAGATCGTGAGGGAAAATGCCCCTTTCACCTGGATCGGGGTCAACCTCTTCAAACTTGTCCCAGACTAGATCTTGAGAAGATGTGTCAGAGAGGAGGAAGTTTTTGACATTCTCCTGACCTGTAATGATGGGCCTTATGGAGGCCATTTTGCAATAAAGAGGACTACCTTCAAAATATTGCAAGCAGGATACTATTGGCCCACTCTTCATCAAGGTGTGAGGAGATACACCAGCCAAAGTGATAGGTGTCAAAGGAGGGGGAAACGTACTCCAAAGGATGAGATGCCCATGCAACCTCAAATGACCTTCGAGCCATTTGAGAAGTGGGGCATGGACTTTGCGGGTCCTATCAACCCTCCTTCAAAACAGAAGCAGTACATCATTGTGTGCACTGATTATCTAACAAAGTGGCCAGAAACAAAAGCAATCAAAGTAGCAGCAGATGAAAAAGTAGTTGAGTTTTTGAGAGAAAACATATTCTATAAGTTCGGGTGTCCAAGTGAACTGGTCACAGATCAAGGCAGTCAGTTCAGTTCCAATTTGATTGAAGACCTGCTCACACATCATAAAATCAAGCACAGGACTTCCACCCCTTACCATCCACAAGCCAGAGGGCATGTGGAAGTCACTAACAAAGCTTTGGAAGGAATTCTGACCAAGGTAGTGAGCAGCAGCAAAAAAGATTGGGTGGATAGATTATTTGAGGCCACTTGGGCCTACAACACAACATGGAAGACCACCACAAGGTTCACACCTTATGAACTAGTCTATGGAAATAAGGCTTTGCTGTCAATAAAATTTGAATTCAACACACTAAGAATGGCAACTCAGTTGGACCTAGACCTCAGCCATGCACAGAAGGAAAGACTACTCTAGCTCAATGGATTGGATGAACAAAGATTGCAGGTCCTTCTCTACACAGAGGTAGTTCAGCTTCAGAGGAAGATATGGCATGACAAAAATATCAAGGAGAAGAAATTCCAAGAGGGAGATTGGGCACTGCTCTATGACTCAAGGTATAAAAACTTCAAAGGCAAGTTGAGGACAAGATGGCTGGGACCCTACACTATGGAAAAATGCAATGACAATGGTTCAATTCTGATCAAAACCATTGATGAGGAAGCCATCCCAATGCTTGTCAATAGACATAGGTTGAAAATTTACAAGAAGCCCCTCTCCAAGCGAGAGTTCATTGAAGATCTGAATAAGATAGTGATGGTAGTGAAGCATGTCTTAGACTCCACTTCACTCACTCTCTGAAGAAAAAAAGAGAAAAATAATAAGGAATCAAGTGAAAACCTCCATGACGCACTTGAGTCCCATCATTGGGCTGAAAACCTCTTCTGAGGCGGCCCAATGATACAAAAAAAAATATCATGGGTGAAAACCTCCCTTAGAGGCGCCCAAGGCAGGAAATTAGGGTGAAAACCTCCTTGAGGCGCCCTAGTTGTCTTTCAAAAAAAAAACAGAGAAAAGAAGAAAAATAAAATTGAATTTTAATGTGCACTGTACGTTGAGGAGGACCATAGTGAGCAAGGGAATATGGCACAAAGCCTATTTCATCTCCTCCACACTCTTCTCCATCCTTTCTGACATTTCTTCCACACTAGTGCTTTTTTCCGAGAACTGTGTGTTCTACAGGAGGCTCCTGTAGAAACCATAGAGAGCCAAAAATGGTTCCAAAAAGCAGTTTGAGAGGCTGGAAAGTTTCATGAAAAGCATGTAGACCCACCTACAACTATCCACCCTCTTTTCCATCCACTCCACATCTGCATCACATCATCATCATCATTTTTTCCCTTCCTGTCACTGAAAAACACAGAAACCAGTTTTTAGAAAGAAAAAAAAAAACAAAAAAAAATAAAGGGAGCAGCACCTCAAATCTCACCTACAGCTTATCTAGTACCTCTCCATCTCCATCAGCATCTCTGGCCACATCCCCACAGCTCCCAACACAAAAAAAAAAAAAAAATCAACTAAAATTTTAAAGGAAGAAGCAGCTATAGGAGCTCTTGTAGGAATGCCTGTAGCAGTTGATCCCATTAAAATCAAGCCACAACAGCAAAAGAAGTGCAACCATGGGATTGAAGGAGACATATGAAACTTAGATCCAGCCAGAGGTTACCTGCACAAAGCAAACAACCACACATTAGAAAGCAGAGAGCATGCAGGAAAAGGAAATACAGGCATGCAACAACTGAAATACGAGCATGCAGCAGCAAAAGGAACCAAAATACCTCACAGCACGTACATTCAACTCACAGGTAAGTAACTAACCCTCTCCTTTGTTGCATCTATGTAATTGGAAAATATGCATAACCGAATGAGATGGTTAGGGTTGAACGAGAAAAGGTGGCTAGTTAACTTGCCACCCTCATACAACTGACTGCACTCATCCGAAGATGCCACCACACGTGTGCATGGTCAACTCAGAGAAAGATCCCAAGGACAGGTAGCGGAGGGTTTGCAAACTGGTATGAGAGGTGATTGCGAGAAAGAGCCATGATGACAAGGCAAGTGGGGACCAACGGTCCCAATATGGCAACGTACATTTTTGCCAGCTCACCCCATCACCGGAAATATCTAGATGAAGAAATAAGTACTCCTCCTCGAAACTCCTTCACCACCTTTTCTTTCATTCTATCCTCGTCCACTTTACTGTAGCAAGCTCTTTGTCACCATCATAGCCTAGAAACCATCGTTCTCCATCGCTTTCATCCATCCTCCTGCTATCGATGTTCTACAGGAGCACCTACAAGCAGTTCTACTGGAGGGGCAGTAAGTTGTTTTTAAGGATAAAACACTGGTTTTTTGCTCGAATTCTGGCTTGAGGAGGTAGGTTCTGTGCATACCCACCTTGATTATCAATATGTTCAAGGAATGATAAAGTTTTATGGAGGAATTGAGTCCATATAAGAAGAGGAATTCCATAAAAAAAATTCTGCCTGTTTTCTTAAAAAAACACAGTTTTCTCCTGTTTTACTGTTGTGATGGATACACAAGCCTTGGTTAAACGTGCATTGTAGGTTGTCATTGAAAAACAGTCATTCTAGAATAAGTTGGACTTAAATATGATGGCATACTGTCATATGATTGCCCCCCAGAAAATGGAGGATAAGAAGATTGGGCATATTGTTCTCCATATGGAGGTAATCCAGTGTAAAGTGGGTACATTGGATGGTAACCAGATGGACCAGCTTGATATTGACTCGATGGATCAAACTGTTTAGTATCCGTAAGTGACGAACTAGGTAAAATTCTTGTGGATAACATGGGTGAAGACCATGGACTAGAAGAAACGTCGGAGTGAGTTCCAGATAATGATTGGTAACTCGACGGGATGGATGGACCACCATACAGATGTGACTCAGGTGTTGTGGTAAACATCAAAGAAGTAGCGACAATAGATGTTGTCGCAGCTGTAACAAATGATATAGTCTGGGATGTTGTTTCAGCCATAGTCAAATGATCCAATAAATGTCCTAATGAATCTACCAAAGTTTGAAAGTAAACAGGATCAAAAAGCTCAGTTAAGGATAAGAAGGATAAAGATAAAGCCCTGGTCCAAAACAAGTTGGAGTTCTGGGTGAAGTTTCTTCTTCAGATTCCTCTTTAATAGCAATTAAACCAAGTGGAAGGATTTCACCGTCACGTTCGTAATAAATTTTCGGTGTTTGACTATGCGGTAAAGGAGAAGTCTTAACAGTTACAGATGTCTGAGGATAAACCGGTCGATTGTCTTCCGATACGAGAACAACTTCTGATTGGTCAACTTCGAGATCCAAGTGTTCTAGTAAAAGAATAACAAGTTCAGGATGAATTTCTTGAACAAATTCTCGTTCATAAGTAACTTCTAGTTGAACTATGATAGGTTCGGGATCAACTTCCGGTTGAACAGATTCAAGTTTAGAAGTAATTTCTTGTTGAACAACTTTGGGTTGAGGATCAACTTCTGGTTGGACAACTTCAGTTACCGTTTCACTAAGTTCACTTTTAGTGTCCTCAGGTAATTGTAAAGGTTCCACTTCAGTAGTAGATAAACCAGTAATAGTAGGAGTAACTGGGATCATAGTACTTAAAGGTATAGGTGACTCTAGTAAATCAGATGAAGAACCAGAAGTTTGTGATGTACTGGACTCAGTTAAACGAGACTGCTTCTATCGACTAGGTGTAGCTTCAGGAGGTAAAGGCGGCTTACTCACTGTCCTCTGCGAATGATGGGGTAAAGGTTGATTTTCCTCCACGATTGTTGATTGATTTTATTACAAAAAGAAATAAACAAAAATAGGGTAATCTAGGCAAAATAATTACTAAGTAACTGTGAACTGCAATATACTACCTCAATCAACCAAGGACTTTACATACATGCAGGAAATCTCCCTGAATGTTGTTTTCGGTGTATCACAGTATACAAGGCGGCCAACTCGGCTACCTATGGATGGATAGCAACCTAATGTAGTCCTCCCATATATACCTGAAAGTACGTGGAGGCCCAATCTATGTTAGCATTTTCTAATGTGAAACCGCACAGTGAGAGCATTCCTTTATACTTTTCGTACTATAACACTGCCCTATATACACTCAGAATGTATCGTACACCATTAGCAACAGATGCTATGTTTAACGACGTCGGAACACGTTTCTAGCCTAGACCTCTAAATGCTATGTGTTAAGTTGCAATGCTCCATTAGGTTAATTGAGATAAATTTTAGTTGATCTTGTTTAAAAGTCTGCCTTTCAGGTTCACCGCGTGATGTTTCTGAAACTCCTAGATTGCAACTACGATGAGAAACATTCTTTTCATTTGATTTAAACAATGAAAACCGTAACTAAAAGGGATAGAGCAATCAGAATCTTTAAACAAAGAGCATAGAGCACATCTAATGCAACTTTCCCTATACCATTCCTACAAGCACACACAAACTTCTAAATGCATTATGCATGTTTTTATTTTCTCTCTTTTAATTTTTAGATGAACATAAGGAAACTAAATGCACAAACGATCAATCAATGCTTTTCACAAGAAACGAAGACTTTATGACAGTTTCATTTTCAAAGAAATTAAGACTTTACGACAATTATTTTTTAGAGAAGACTAATCGATGTAAGCTAACTTTGGAAATGAATTGATAATGATAAAGAAATCTCTTAAGTAACACTAAACAATCAAGGTAAAAGTAGGGCTAAGAGAAGAAATGCAAATTGATTTCAGAGCCATAGAAAACATTGATCTTTCAGCAAACAACATCATAAGAAAATTTGGAAAAAAACCAAGCAAAAGACGGGTTTTTTTGGCTTGACAAGGATCAGCACAGCCCTGAGTGGGAGACAATGCGTTGCATAGCATTGTCTCTAAGCTAAGGCTGCTCTGTAGCGCACTATGTCAAGATCAACACTATGCTGATGCTAGAGAGACCAATCAAGAGACATTTAAACACATGTTTTGACCAAAAAAACTTCAATATGACTGAAAAGAGATCAATGAAGTTAAGTAAAGTATACTAGGATGTAATATGATAAGGGTAAACTACCAGGAACGATGGTCGTTCCCCAGTATGGTCGCCAATTTGTTATATGGAATTTATACCTACAGATAAGTACATCTTCCCTAAGTGGGTAGTTACACTTAGAACAATAGAAGTAAAGATGTTTAACCTTTTCCTACAATAGATATATAAGATTAAGGATCCTACTTGTGATCTTTCGCTTCCTT
>APFE031121513.1:1225-20207 GCA_000404065.3 Pinus taeda
TTAATTCTATTCAAATTTTGGGTTCATATTGGCATTGGCATTGCAATTCCTCTCATCCTCCTCTCCCAGTTTCCTGCATTGTGTGGTCTAGTCTCGTGCGTTTGGAGCTCCGTATGTTGTGTGTGCGTATGAATGTAGTTTGGTCTCTGTTATGTCCATTTCTGTCATGTATTTGGTGTGTCTGTCTGTCTGGTCTGCTTGTATTCTGTGAGAGGTGGAGGCAGAGGCAGAGGCAGAGGTAGAGGCAGGTAGCGCATCAATTATTGAATCAAGAGGCATTGCGGTAAAATTTATGTTCAAACTCTCTGTATCGATCACTCTGATTATGGGTTGCGAGTTGCAAACAAGATTAGCTGAATGAGAGAGGAATCAATTTGATTTTAGGAAATTCAATGGCATTGATCAAATCCTGTAAATAAATTGAGATGTGCAGTGTTGTTTGGTTTTTTAAATTAGATCTTCAGCATCCTTGACGAGAGGCGGCAGAATAGATCCCTACTTCGAATAATGGCCATTGGGAGAGTTTTATCTGGCAGAGCCTGCGGTTTTCTTGGTTTTTAAATCCAGATCCTCTGCATCCATGGTGAGGCGGTTTCTTGGTTTTCTAAACTAAATCCTTTGCATCCATGTTTTTTGGTTTTTTAAATTAAATGTCGTGCATCCATGGTTAGGCGGTTTCTTGTTCTTTTTTTTTTTAACTAGATCATCTGAATCCCTGTTACTTAGTTTGTTACTTAGTTTTTTAACTTAGTGCGTCTGAGGCAGCAGCATAGATCCCTCGTTGCACAGAAAGCGAGAGAAACCGAGCATGTCTTTTGAATATACGGTGCTCCAGAATTGGTTTCTGCGTTGCGGTATCGAGTGGTTTGCTCAGTGACATCATTTGTTTTACACATCGTCTCCTAATGCAGCGGCCAGTCTCCCAATGCAGCAGCCATTCTCCAATGCTTGAGCAACACCGTAAACCTTGCAAATATCATGTCTCTCCATGTGGATTCGTCCCTAGGAGGTAAGCAAAGCATTTTCTTGACTGACTCTGTTTTAAAGTCATTGTCGATTGCATGTGTGATGAAGAGATTGTTCAGATTGCAATGTACTTGCATTGAATTTCTTGTTCTCCCAGCTTTCTATGTGTTTCGTAAATAATATAAAGGATTGTTTCTCAGGTTTTGCACTGAAATATTGAGTCAAATGTAGCATCCGACTCGATGACAGATTAAGTGAGGCATTCCGGTAACTTTATTTTCCAGTATGGATCACTCTGGTTATGAGAGTTGGCAAATAAGATTAGCTGAATGAGAGAGGAATCAATTTTATTTTAGAAGATTCATCGGCATAGCTCGAATCCTGTAAATAAATTGAGATTTTCAGTGTTGTTTGGTTTCTTAAATTAGATCTTCAGCATCCTTGGCGAGAGGCCACAGTATAGATCCCTCATTTTCACATAAATGAAGAGAAACATAAATTCCGTACAGCCTGCGATTTCTCGGTTTTTTAAATCAGATCCTCTGCATCTAGTGAGGCGATTTTTTGGTTTTTTAAGCTAGATCCTCTGCATCCATGTTTCTTGGTTTTTTAATTAAATCATATAAATTCTTGTTACTTGGTTTTTTTTAGTCAGATCGTTTGAGGCGGCAGCATAGATCCCTCGTTGCACAAAATGTGAGAGAAACAGAGCATGCCTTTTGAATATGGCCAGCGTGGAAGCATTTTTCAGAGGAGAAATTCCTGAGAGCCTGCTGTTAAAAGATGGAATTAACGGCGACCCTTCGGAGGTAAGCATAGCATTTTCTTGACTGACTCTATTTTAAAGTCTTTTGTCGATTGCATGTGTGATTAGGAGATTGTTCAGATTCTACTTGCATTGAATTTCTTGTAAAAGTGGGTAAGTTTCTCTCCTAACTTTCTGTATGTTTCCTAAATACTATAAGGGATGGTTTCTTTCTGCATTAGCTATCTCAGGTTTTACACTGAATTATTGATGCAATCTGCATTAGCTTTTTCTTGGTTAATCATATTACATCCAAGGGCCTAGCAATGCTCTTTAGTGATTTATTTTATAAATAATATAAGGGATTGTTTCTGCATTAGCTATCTCAGGTTTTGCTCTGAATTATTGATGCAATCTGCATTAGCTTTTTCTTGGTTAATCATATTACATCCAAGGACCCAGCAATGCTCTTCAGCGATTTATTTTATCATTAGTAGCTGAAGCCTTCCAGATGTTCGGGAATCGATTAGTCAAACTTCACCGGTCATGCTGCCTCTGTAACTATAGCTCAGATCCTTGGCTCTCCCTAACTTCCCTTCTGTGGCTCTCTAACTATAGCTTAGATTCCTCTGTTTGTATGTCTCCTCGTGCCCTTCCATATTTTCAAAATAGCAGATTGAATTTCTGGATTTAAATTTGGATTCAATGTATTCGCTTTATATTGAATTTCTGGATTTAAATTTGAATTCAATGTATTTGGGTTATATTGAATTTCTGGGTTATGTTGGACTTGTAATTTAATGGCTAAATTTTTTTCTATAGGCACATGCAGACCATATGGATTTGATTTGGGTCACCCTTTTATCCTCTCCAGCTCCCCCATTTGGGTCACCCCTTTATCCTCTCCAACTCTCCCAGACACCCTCCATACTGATGCAGAGGTTCAGTATCTAATCCAATCTCACCCACGGCCAAATTAGCCTATATATATGAGATTACATAAAACCCATAACTATTTTTTATTCATTATAATTTGGTAAATTTTCTCAAACACTGGGCTCTCTCTGTATTTAATTATTTTTAAATTTTTATTTTATGATATATTTTGTTGGCATTAAAATTTTTTAACAAAAAATTTGTTAAGTTCATCAAAATACTTACATAAAAAAGCATTTAATCATTTTTAAGGATCAGATATTCGCCTCCTTTCGCTTTTGAAACACTAAAAATAGTTGTTCACATGATTTGGGACTGTATGCTTGGCTAGAAGCTTTCAACCCAGGATTTCACTGTGATTATTACCATTGCCCCACTTCAATTTGAAATGTTTCACTGCTTCCAATGACCCTGCCGATAGTACTCAATTCACTCCAAATAGTAAAACGCGGTATCTATCTTTTAACATTGTGAATTTTCTGTGGGGATACTCACAAATTTCATTGTCATAATTAGTTAGATTAAATTTCTGGGTTTATATTTTGATTTTCTATCCAATCAATTTCGACATCTTGTAATTTTGTATTTCCTCTCCCTCAACTTGGCTTGTAATTTTGACTCGTTTGATTGTTTGGGAAGGAAATGAATAGAGGCTTTGAGTTGTCAATCTCACTCTCATTCAGTGTTTGTCGTTATTATGATTATATTCATATAAATTTCAATTTCTCCCACTCATTATTGATGGATATTTTCCCTGTATTAAAAAAAAATGGTGAATACATTTGGGATTTCATAATAATTACATGTGTTGGAGACTTGTACACCCTTACCTTTACCTTTACACTGTGGTGGAGACATTTCCAACTAGATTATATATTATGTGGTGGAGACATTTCCAACTAGATTATATATTATATTCCACAGCATAAATACATGCAAGCAAACTTAATATACTATATTACACAGATATATATTATATTATATATAATATACTACAAATATATGCATACAAACTTAATATATTATATTACCCAGCATAAATACAGAGTAGTGGGCTTAAGGTTGGTTGTTGAGTCTCCTGAAACCGTTGTAACCTTGTAAATATAATAGATTCATCTATCAAAGGTATTCTTGATTGAATATTGGATTTCTTTGTTTTCTTGTATGTCCATTCATTAATAATTTATATGATAGTTAGTTGAATTGAGGCTTCTGTGATCCATAATAGTTGAAAGAATAACTTCAACTTATATGATAGTTGTGATGAGTTTGATAATAAATAAAATTACAATGATAATTGTGATGATTTTGATAATAAATGTATTTATTACTGTGTTTTCATTTTTTAACTAGTGAGAAAAAATGATTTTGATAATAAATTTATTTAATGTTGTATTTTTTTTTACTAGTTTGAAAAATAATTATTCTTTTACTTCTAATTTTTAAAGCAGTCAAACTCTCACTGTTTGCATTTAATTGATTACATTTTTTTAGTTTGATGAGTATGTCTAAATAGGTTGTAGGCTATATGGGAGTAAGATGACTTATATTGCATGGGCATATCATGGTTGCAGAAACACAACGTAGAGCAAATGGTGCAAAGGTAAATTCAATGCATGATATGAATTTTCAATCTATTCATTGCCTTTCAGTTATAAAATTAGGCTGGTTATTTTTCATAAACTATTAAATTTGATTCTTTATAAAGCTTTTGCTACTTTACAAATAAGGCATAGATGACGATTAAATTTTAATAATTATTTTTTGTTTTTTTGGCAGATGATAAGAAAGGACATGAATATACAAGCATGCTAGGATAGATGAACTATCTACATGTCATTATGAATTCATTATGTTATCGTGACCCAAAATAAATTGGCATTCATTTATTTTTCATCTTCATTATGTAATTACTCTAAAACCACTATAATAATAAAAAGTATTGTTTTGTTTGAAAGGGCTAAAAACCCTTTCTCATTGCTCTTGAGGATGGACCATGGCTATCCTCAAGGGTTTGTGTCCCTCTCTCCACCTTACTTTTCCATTTACTTTTATTTATTTATTTTAGAACTAGATAGTTTTAGTTTAATAGATTGTAAATTAAAAATATCAAATAATGCATCAATATAAATAATAATAACATGTAAATTGAAAATCTTAAATTTTAGATCAACTCGAAGTTATGTAAATGCATTTGATTTAATCAATATTATATTTTTGTAGGCATGGGTTTTTGTGATAATTGCACAATTTTTCGATGCTTGTTTAGCGGTTCAATTTGTATATGATCAAGTTGTATGTCTTTACTATATGTACATTGATTGGTTGGTGTATGTTAGTTACAATTATCTTTGTATGCCTATTGAGTGATTGAATATCTGTATGATGAAGTTGTATATTTTTATTGCATACAATGATTGATGGGTTTTTCTATTACTTTGTGATGATGAATTTAAATGCAGAATTTAGTGTAATGATTATTGTTTGAATTTCATTTATTTGATTGTGTTTTACAATGAATGGGTGGCACGTTAATATATATTTTGAAATGTGTGAGAATTTTCTTTGTTAATACTTGGTGCTTGGTATCTATATTATGTTTGTGCATTCAAATTTTTTCTATGTGTGTGATGACAAAAATTTGATATGTAATGTTCAATGCATTTGTGTGTCTTTACAATGCTTTTTCTGACGTGTACTTGTGACTGTGTATGAGAATGGTTGTTGTTTGGCTTTTTATTTACATAGTTGTGTATTTATAATGAATGTGGATGACATGTTTGATATGTACTTTGAATTTTGTGTGGCTTTTCTTTAGCATATGGCTTGATTTAGTGTCTACATTAATTTTTTATGTTTGGATATTTACAATCTTCTATGTATGATGATAAAAATTTCATATGCAATATTTGTATGTATTTATAATTTTGCGTGTAGTACGAAGATTTGATGGGATGTTTGTATGATTGTGTATTTGCAATGCTTTTGATGTTTGAATGTTTGTGCATTTGCAATGCTTGTTATGATTGTGTGTTTGTATTGCTTATTAGATTGTAAATTAAAAGTATCAAATAATGCATCAATATAAATAATTATAACATGTCAATAGAAAATCACAAATCTTAAATCAACTTGAAGTTATGTAAATGAATTTGATTTAATCAATATAATATTTTCCAACCATGGGATTTTGTGATAATTGCACAATATTTGGATGCTTGTTTAGTGGTTTGATTTATGTATGGTAATTGCAATTTTTTTTGTATGCATATTGAGTAATTGAATTTTTGTATGATAAAGTTGTATGTTTTTATTGTATGCATTGATTGATGTGTTTTTCTCTTACTTAGTCACGATGAAGTTAAATGCAAAATTTAGCGTAATGATTTTGGTTTGAGCTTCATGAGGGAGATATTGGTGATTTAAAATCAGAGTTCAGATGAGGGAGATATCAGTGATTTAAAATCAGCTCTTTTTCTAGAAAATTTCGTGACGACGAGAAAGTGGAAATAGATTGGTGTGCTAGCCAAGAACTTGTATGCACTTGAGGTACAATATGCATGCAAAGCTTTGAGGAGCAAGGCAAAGGCTAGATACTTGGTGGTTGAGAGGGAGAGTAAATTACCTCTCAACATGTAGAGCAAGAAGAAGTCTCAGACAATTGCGGAGGAGCCACGACTCGTGCAGTAGCTTCAGGAGGTTACGGAGCAGCCACAATAGGGGAAGCTTAGTGGAGATCGAGTAGAGACATCTACTCATGCAGAGAACTCAAGTAGGGGGGAACTTCGAGGCAGGTGGACAAAGGGATCACATGCAGTCATACCTCCAAGTAGGAGGTGGGGCGATGTGGAGTGATCGTCCCAAGGAGGAGGGGCAGGATCCTTGAGGTACCCAACCTCTTAGATGAGACCTTGCTACACGAGCCCCGATGTGGAGTAGCAGGAACTGACTGATTGGGTAGAGACAAATGCGGATGGAGCGGCAAAGAGAGCGATAGTGCAGGGAATCCTAGGACAGCGTATAAATAGCAGGTTTCAGCAATGTGAGAGGCACAAGTGTTTTGCACAATGCTAGGTGGCACAAAGAGTTGTGAAATGGTGCGAGATGCATGGAGATGTTGCAGTAGTGTAGATATCAGAGAGGGAGCACTTGTCAGCAGCAGGTAGAGCTTCAGCATCAGAGTATGTTCCTAGCCCAAGAGAGTGGTCAGTTGGGAGTGTTTTTGTTCCAAGTGTTGTTGGAGCAAGTGGACCAAGTAGATGTGTTGCATGCGGAACATTCCAGAGTTACAGGATCAAGTTCGAGAGGAAGCCTTTCTTGTTGAGAGGGAGTGTTGAAAAATGTGCAACAAGAAATGTTAAATTTAGAATGTGCTAAAAATAGACCTGCTAAAAATATCATGTCGAAAAATAGCAGTTTGGCCAGTAAGGTCATTGGCCACATTGGGTGAGAGGTGAAACTGCTAAAAATAGAAAGTTCTAAAAATAGCATTTCTGGGTCCCTTCCTACTTATAGCAATCCCTAGTCTATCTGTAGGAAGTAAAATTAATTTTGGTCTTAATAGCAATTGGAAATATTAATTAATTAATTCAGTCGAGTTAATTAGTTAAGAAAATTCGAATTTGAAGTATTTGTGAGCATGCACATGAGTTGTCCCGTTGATTAATGAATTTATCCTTAATTTCCTCCACCGGTTGAGGGAATAAGTATGAGTTCTATAATGAGAGAATCAATTGACTTAGTTCTAACTAGTCAAGTCTAGTTAGATTATTTTAACAAGTTGTTAAAATAATAAAATATAGTTTGTTAATGCTTGCATGCATGTTACAACTATTATTTTAGGTCACTAAGAATTCACTCATGGGTAACTGTTGCATGTTAGTTATGTCAGAGACCCAGTTGAGATCAAATGTGGGGCAGTGTACTATCAGATGCTTGGATATTTCTAGTAAGTATTCCTTGCATGGAGAAGGATCTATTATAGGAGATTGGAGGACTTGTGGCCTATATATTGAGGCCTGGGTAGTCCATGATTTTCATCTTCTGATTGAAGATCATCAGAGTACAAAGAGAGCAGGATAGCTATTGAGTTGATTCTTTTTGTATTGTGAAGAGGATTCCACTTAATTGATAATACATGGTTGGGTTTTTAAGCGGGTGCTTTCCCCTGGATATATCTTGTGTTATGTATGTTTGAGTTCTCCATATTAGTAATATGTGTTCTTATTGATGTTTCTCATGGTTGATTAAGCTTCCGATAAAATGTTTATAGAAGTAGATCAAGTGTTTTGCTTTAGTACATTGCATTACCGGGTTGATCTACAGGTGGGAAATTTCTACATGGTATTAGAGCTCGCTGATTTGTAGAAAATGTTCTCCATGGTATCAGAGCTAGCTGATTTGTAGAAAAATTCTACAAAACTCTCCAAGAACTAATGGGGCATATGGAAATAGGTCTCCTGGTGGGTACAGGTAATAAAGAGAATGCAGCACCATCTAAGGAGTTCAATGCATCTGACAGAGGACAAGGACTTCGATATGAGGAGCAAAATAAGGATGAAGGTTGGAAGCCTTTGCAATGTTGGACTTGTGGAGGAGAGCATCATAGGGGATATTTCCCACAACATCTGGGTGGTAGACCATGGATCTATAGTGCTCAGGAGGCACAGAAAGTGGGAGATGTTGGGAAGAGTATTCCTAAGATCTATGCAGCACTAGATAATAGACACATAGACCATTAAGCATCTATCATTGAGATGGATGGTAATAATTTTTATCAAGTTGTTTCTATTTTGATTGACCATGGATCTAATTATAGTTATGTTAATCCTGACCTGGTGGATAAGTGTGGTTTGAATAAAGAAGTGCATGCAAATTCTTGGTTAATGTAGTTGGCTATAGGTACAAAGAAGTGGGTTCATCATTGGGTAAGAGCTTGTGCATTTGATTTGAATAGTATGCGTACCTCAGCACATTTGAATGTATTACTGTTGTGATCATATAGTATGTTGTTTGGCAGGGATTGGTTGTACCTTCATAGAACCAAGGTGTATTGTTATGACAAATCCATTGAATGCTTGGATGACAATGGAGAATAAAGAGTCTTGTGAGGTAAGAAGAAAGCAACGGTAGTTAGAATGGTGATAGTTATGCAGGCCAAGCGTAGTCGTAGGAAAGGGTGTGTGTTATTTGCAGTGCACATTTCTAGTGATAAATGTAAGGAAGTTGAGGATGCAGATGTTTTGAGTAGGTACCCAATTCTACATCAGTTTTAGGATGTATTTCCTGTAGATATTTCAAAGTTTCCACCTCACAGGGAAGTAGACATTTCTATTGACTTGGTGCCAAGGGCAACTCCGGCATCAAAGGCACCTTACAGGATGAGTACACCTGAGTTGGTAGAGTTGAAGCTATAGTTGAAGGAAATGCTAGACAAGGGATACATTAGGCAATGACTAAAAGTAGTTAAATCAAGTGACCATCAAGAACATGTATCTGTTACCGAGGATTAATGAATTGCTTAATTAGTTGAAGGGAGCGACAGTGTTCTTGAAGCTTGATTTGAGAACCGAATATCATCGGATACGCATTAAAGAAGAGGACATCTACAAGACAACTTTCTGAACCAGGTATGGCCATTATGGGTTTGTTGTAGTTCCATTGGTTTAACTAATGCTCTAGCTACCTTTATGTTCTTGATGGATAGTGTGTTGTGTCCGTATTTGGACAAGTTTTTTATTGTGTTCTTTGATGATATATTGGTATATTATAAAAAATGAAGAAAATCATGTCAAGATTTTAGCAGCAATTTTGATATTACTGAGAGAGAATCATTTGTATGTTAAGCTCATCAAGTGCAGATTCTTTAAGACTGAGGTACACTACTTGGGACACGTGGTTTCTAAGGATGGCATAGCAGTGGACCCAGAAAAGGTAAGATCTATCATGGAGTGGGTAGTTCCCAGGAATGTGGATGAGGTGAGATCTTTCATGGGGCTAGCAAGTTATTACAGGAGGTTCATCAAGAACTTCTTGCAGATTTATTATCTTATCACAACATTGCAAAGGAAAGGTAAGAGGTTTGAATGGACAGAGGAGTGTGCCTCCATTTTTTAGCAACTCAAGCAGTTGTTGACACATGCATGAGTGTTAAATATTGCCAATGTGGACAAAGAGTTTGTAATATGTACATATGCTTGTAAGAGAGGAATTGATGGAGTCCTTATGCGGGATGGACAGGTGGTATGCTATGAGTCAAGGAAACTAAAATAGCATGAGAAGAACTACCCGCTACATATATTAACTTGGCAGTGGTCATACATGCATTGAACATGTGTAGGAAATATCTTCTTGGTAGGAGGTTTGTATTGATGAGTGATCATAGTGGTTTGTGGTATCAATTTAGCCAACCGAATTTGATTGCAGGTAGGCTCAGTCGCTGGCCACGATCAGTGAGTTCAATTTTGAGATCAGGTATATCAAAGATAAAGACAACAAGATCGAAAATGCTCTTAACAGGAGGATACATGTAAATCACATAGCAAGTATGAGCTCTTACGGGATGGATTTACAAGATAGGATCTTACAAGCAGGTCAATAGGATGTCAGGTATCTGGAGATTGTGCACAAGTTGCAGCAGAGTTCAGCTAGTGGTACAAGTACAGGTTTAGAGACATGATATATGTGCCAGATAGTAGTGAGCTCAAGAAGGCGAGATTGAGGGAGTTTCATGCGAAACCATCTTTAGGTCACCCAAGATATCAGAAGATGCTAACAGCAGTGCCGAAATTATATTATTGGCCGAATTTGAAGTGATATGTAGCAGAGGTTTTGGCTAGGTGCTTGGATTTTCAGCAGATGAAGGTAGAGTGTAAGCATCCATGTGGGCTTCTATAGCTGATTCTGATTCCAAAGTGGAAATGGGAGGTCATTTCCATGGAATTTATAAGAGGTTTGCCGAGGACAGTGAGACAACGTGATTCCATCATGGTAGTGGTGGGCAGGTTGATAAAGGAAACACACTTCATTACAGTGAAGTCTACATTCCCAGCGAGTGATGTAACACACATCTTCATCAAGGACGTGGTCAGATTGCATGGAGTTCCGAATAATATTGTGTCAGACAGGGATGTGAAGTTCACTTCCAAGTTTTAGAAGGATTTATTTGCAGTTTTGGCTACAGAGTTAGCCTTCAGTACATCTTATCATCCACAGATAGATGGGCAGACAAAGAGGGTCAACAGGATATTGGAGGACATGTTGAGGATGTATGTGATGCATCAAAAGTGGAAGTGGAAAGAGTACCTTCCACTGGCAGAGCGTGCTTACAACAATGGGTACTATGAGTCACTAAGGATAAGCCTGTTTGAGGCGTTGTATGGGAATAGGTTTAATACTCCCATCAGTTGGAGTGATCTGGTGAACAAGGTGTTGATTAGACCAGACATGTTGGAATACATGGAGCGAGGAATGCAGGTAATCAAGAAGAATTTGAAATTAGCACGGGATAGACAAAAGAACTACGCAGATCAAAATAGGTTGTTCAAGGAGTTCCATGTTGGGAAATAGGTGTACTTGCGCATCAAACCAAAGAAGAGATCCTTGCAGATTGGATAATGTGAAAAGTTGGCAGCCCAGTTTTTTAGACCTTTCAGGAATATTGAGAGGATTGGGCCAGTAGCCTATCAACTTGCACTGCCTTCGATAATGAAATTCCATGATGTTTTCCATGTGTCATTGCTTAAGAAGTATGTTAAAGATGTTAATCATATGATTGACTGGTCTGTATTGCAGGTGGAGCCAGAAGGATAGTTCCAGTAGGAATGACAGTGTATATTGCAGAGAAAGGTGCTCATGCTCTGGAAATGAGCAATCAAGTACGTTAAAGTGCAATGGAAGCAATTTTGGCCCAATGAATCTACATGGGAGATGGTGGATCAGACGTGGGCTATGTACCCTTGCTTATTCATTGGTTGAGCGGATGTTTTGGTACATGTTTTGGTGATGTTTGGTATATGTACATATGTATACAGATGTAAATACCACCATGAGATATGTTATAAATATTCAATAAGCGGTATGGTTTTCATGTCATTATGATGTTCTACTTATTATGTTGTCATGTTGGTTTGCTTCTCAACAGGATGATAATTGTAAATACTGCAATGAGCTAATTTATAAAGCTCCATGGGTAGTATGTTTTTCTTACAGAAGCCTTATTGGCTGTAGGTGTTGTTGAATACCGAGGATGGTGTTCCCCCAAGGGGGAGGGTTCTATAACAACCCTGGAGAAAATTCCATGTAATAAAAGTTAATAAAGGAAAAATAATAACCACAGTTGTTGGGATGTTTATTCCAAGCTGAATGTTGGGAAAAAGCATAGTGATGGGGATAACTGGTGATTTGTTAATGGCTAAGGAAATTCGAAAAGGAAATGACAAATTCTTTGGAAAGGAAAAATGGTATTTTGGCACATTTATTTATGAAAATAATGGAAAATGAAGAAAATAGAGGCCTCATTAATAAAAAGGCTTCCTAGGATCAGTTCTCAGACTTTTGTCAGTTCAATTTTGGATCTCTCTCTCTATTCTCTTTCTCTCATACTCTTGGACACATACAGTATTTTTGGAGCACTCTTGGAGGAGTGTGGCATACTTAGAGTTTTGGAGAAAGAAGGCAAATGAAGAGAAGGAAAGTACAAGACGAAATTGAAATTAGCAACTACATCGGGTTTTGCTTGCAAGTACTGAGTTGCATGTATGTTTTTCTCACTAGTTTTGGCATGCATGGCATATGCATGTGGTTTATTGGTCATGATTTATCATTGGCATGGATGTTTGCCTATATTGACAGTGGAGTTTCCTAACCTTGCCATTTCTTGGATAGCCATAGTGTTGTGGGTTTATTTCTTTACTTTTCTAGTTGGTCCTCATGTTTCTTTTAGCTTGGTTTGAGTTACTAATTCCTAGAAGCGATGGTTAGATAAACACTCTAGAAGCCCAGTAACAGCTTGGGTTGAGTTACTAGTCCTGGAAGCCTTGGTTGGAAAAACACTCTGGAATCCCTTGGCGAGTTGAGTTACTAGTCCTAGAAGCCCTGGTTGGAAAAAGCGCTTTGGAAACCCTGTATTAGCTGTGGGTTGAGTTACTAGTCCTGGAGCCTTGGCATGAACAAATGCTCTAGAGCCCTGGGAGGCTTGGGTAGAGACCAATATGGCAATGGTTTTTGATGTTCGACTGTGAGGTGGAATCATTGTTGAATGGGTTGAAGTGGTGATCAGAGCTTAAACCAGAATGCAAAAACTTACATATATAATCATAAACATAGAGATGTAGCATAAAAACACTTCATTTCATTAATAGAAAAATATTGAACTATGCTTACAAACAAAATGGAAATAAGATAGCTCGGGCGATGGTAGCTTATCTCTGAGAAGAGATGTGGCGGATACACACCTCTGAACTATGTTACAAGGATACCAAAAAGATATTTAATTGAAATTGTGATTTATTCATTGTTAGAAAGTGTTAATTCATGATTTAAAAACACCATTAAATACATAAGCATGAAGAATTGTTAAGAAATTTTGTAGCATATTAGAATATCAAACCATGAGAAGAAAAGTGATGCAAGAGATTATTAACGGAGTTTGGATATCTTCAAGCCTACATCTTCGGGTCCTGGTCTTGAATGGGGAGGCCTTTATATTAGAAATTCAAAGCCAAAAAATACATCAAAGCTACATCAACAAGATCCCTGGCTGATCTAGTTGTGTTCTGCTCAACCTTAGAAATCTGACGCAACATACGGCTCAAAAAAAGATCTCTTACAACTCCTAGAATAAACCAACAAAGTTCTGCCTCAAAATCCCCAAAGCTACACTAAAACTCTTCTCTGTTGCACAACATTTCTCAACTCCTCTCTACGCTTCATGGCATTACATTACATGTATATATAGTGTTTATGACTAACCTTAATGGAAAACATAGCAATGTATTAAATCACATTTCTCATTGTTATAACCATATACAATATTGCAGAGAGAGGTGTTCATGCTCTGGAAATGAGCAATCAAGTAGGTTAAAGTGCAATGGAAGCAATTTTGGCCCAATGAATCTACATGGGAGATGGTGGATCAGACGTGGGTTGTGTACCCTTGCTTATTCATTGGTTGAGCGGATGTTTTGGTACATGTTTTGGTGATGTTTGGTATATGTACATATGTATACATATGTAAATACCACCACGAGATATGTTATAAATATTCAATAAGCGGTATGGTTTTCATGTCATTATGATGTTCTACTTATTATGTTGTCCTGTTGGTTTGCTTCTCAACAGGATGATCATTGTAAACACTGCAATGAGCTAATTTATAAAGCTCCATGGGTAGTATGTTTTTCTTACAGAAGCCTTGTTGGCTGTAGGTGTTGTTGAATACCGAGGATGGTGTTCCCCCAAGGGGGAGGGTTCTATAACAACCCTGGTGAAAATTCCATGTAATAAAAGTTAATAAAGGAAAAATAATAACCACAGTTGTTGGGATGTTTATTCCAAGTTGAATGCTGGGAAAAAGCATAGTGATGGGGATAACTAGTGATTTGTTAATGGCTAAGGAAATTCGAAAAGGCAATGACAAATTCTTTGGAAAGGAAAAATGGTATTTTGGCACATTTATTTATGAAAATAATGGAAAATGAAGAAAATAGAGGCCTCATTAATAAAAAGGCTTCATAGGATCAGTTCTCAGACTTTTGTCAGTTCAATTTTGGAGCTCTCTCTCTATTCTCTTTCTCTCATACTCTTGGACACATACAATATTTTTGGAGCACTCTTGGAGGAGTGTGGCATACTTAGAGTTTTGGAGAAAGAAGGCAAAGAGAGAAGCAAAGTACAATACGAAATTGAAATTAGCAACTACATCGGGTTTTGCTTGCAAGTAATGAGTTGCATGTATGTTTTCCTCACTAGTTTTGGCATGCATGGCATATGCATGTGGTTTATTTGTCATGATTTATCATTGGCATGGCGGTTTGCCTAGATTGACAGTGGAGTTTCCTAACCTTGCCATTTCCTGGATAGCCATAGTGTTGTGGGTTTATTTCTTTACTTTTCTAGTTGGTCCTCGTGTTTCCTTTAGCTTGGGTTGAGTTACTAATTCCTGGAAGCCATGGTTAGATAAACACTCTAGAAGCCCAGTAACAGCTTGGGTTGAGTTACTAGTCCTGGAAGCCTTGGTTGGAAAAACACTCTGGAATCCCTTGGTGGGTTGAGTTACTAGTCCTAGAAGCCCTGGTTGGAAAAAGCGCTTTGGAAACCCTGTATTCGAGGTCAACCTCCTGAAGACATACCGAGCCGGCTTGAAGGCTTGAAAGTCCTCGTATCTCCAAGTAGCGGTAGAAGTGGGTCACCTGAAGAAGGAGAACCTTATTGGTAGAATATTCTGATTCTCAACCGTTAGTTGTGGGATGAGAAATCCCAACAATCATTTGATGCCTTGAAAGAGGCACGCACATATGCCCCATTGCTTAGTCCTCCCAACTATTGGTGTCACTTTATCTTATACTTGGCAGCCTCACCATCCTCCATTGATATAGTGTTAGTACAAATCCATGATGATCTTAGTGAGCATGCGATCTATTATCTCTCAAAAGGCTTGGCTAGGCTTGAACTCTGATATTCACATGTGGAAAAGTTATCCTTAGCAGTTGTCTTTGTTGTCAATTTCTTCTGGCATTATATATTGTTGAGATAGACTACTCTCATCACCTTGGAGAATCCCATGAAACACATTCTATCTCATCAAGTCATTGGAGGAGAATATTCCAAATGGATTGTTATGCTCTAGCAATTTGATTTGGTTTTTGCCACTCCTAAGGCTAAAAAATCATTAGTCTTCGATGAATCATTGATAGACCTTCCTATTTTCAATCTAGATGAGGTAACCCATCATCCTCTTCTTGATGAATCTGCCTATCTAGTCAACTCAAACGAACCTTGGTATGGAGACATTACTATCTACCTCCAAATGCAACAATTCCACCCAGATCTCTTGAGAGATGACCATCATCACATTCACCACCAAGCCATAAACTATTTAGTGATGAATGATACTTTATATCATCATGGTGTTGATACCGTTCTTCGATGTTGCCTCACTCATGCTGACGTGGAACATGTTTTAAATGAGAATTTCCATGCTAGGGCATGTGGCGGTCATCTTTATGGAATGGCTACTGCCCAGAAAATTATGTGCATAGGATACTACTAGCCAATGTTTTTTAAAGACTATATTCTTGTAGTCCAACTATGTCATCCTTGCTCAATCTTTATCAAGAAAATGTGCACACTCCCAGGCCCACTAAATCTTATTATCTCTAGTGGTCCCTTCTCTAAATGGGGCATTGGCTTCATCACCTACAATCCCACTTCCTCTGATGAACACAACTTCATTATTTTCGGTGTGGATGACTTTACAAAATGGCATGAACAAATGCTCTAGAGCCCTGGGAGGCTTGGGTAGAGACCAATACGGCGATGGTTTATGATGTTCGACCGTGAGGTGGAATCATTGTTGAATGGGTTGAAGTGGTGATCATAACTTAAACAAGAATGCAAAAACTTGCATATATAATCATAAACATAGAGTTGTAGCATAAAAACACTTCATTTCATTAATAGAAAAATATTGAACTATGGTTACAAACAGAATGGAAATAAGATAGCTCGGGCGATGGTAACTTATCTTTGAGAAGAGATGTGGTGGATACACACCTCTGAACTATGTTACAAGGATACCAAAAAGATATTTAATTGAAATTGTGATTTATTCATTGTTAGAAAGTGTTAATGCATGATTTAAAAACACCATTAAATACATAAGCATGAAGAATTGTTAAGAATTTTTGTAGCATATTAGAATATCAAACCATGAGAAGAAAAGTGATGCAAGAGATTATTAACGGAGTTTGGATATCTTCAAGCCTACATCTTCGGGCCCTGGTCTTGAATGGGGAGGCCTTTATATTAGAAATTCAAAGCCAAAAAATACATCAAAGCTACATCAAAAAGATCCCTCGTTGGTCCAGTTGTGTTCTGCTCAACCTTAGAAATCCGACGCAACATACAGCTCAAAAAAAGATCTCTTACAACTCCTAGAATAAACCAACAAAGTTCTGCCTCCAAATCCCCAAAGCTACACTAAAACTCTTCTCTGTTGCACAACATTTCTCAACTCCTCTCTACGCTTCATGGCATTACATTACATGTATATATAGTGTTTATGACTAACCTTAATGGAAAACATAGCAATGTATTAAATCACATTTCTCATTGTTATAACCATATACAATATTGTTTAGAACCACACCATATATTACATTCAATGCAATGAAAACTATGCACATATCAACCATATACTATGTTTTAACTCCGGCACATTTATATGGTTTCCCCAAACTTAGTATATAGTTAAAACCAAAACCAATCGTATGTGAATGTTGGAGTGGTGGAACTATTGCAGTTATGGTGGAACTACGTCTTAAACATAGCATAGCAACATAACCTATTGACATGTGCACAAAACATTACATAACAAATCGCATATTATGGGCGGTCGATAGAGCTGCAGACCGTGGCATTATTGTTGAACTACGTATTAAATGAAGTAGAACATTCTCGGTGGTGATGGAATCACATTAGAGCCTGTGGCAAGAATGTTACATCCACATCAAATATAGTATGTGAACATGGTGGAGTGGTGGAACTGCGTGGCAAGTGTGAACACAGTGGAACGACGCATCCCGTGGCATCTAATGGTGTTAAACCATAAATTTCTTTAACCGCTACATTTGTTGTTTGTGAGCATCGCTTACCATATGATTTCACACTTTAATATTAATCCACCACCATAGCTTCATAACATATGTCATTGACATGGTTTATAACATATGCCCCATTCCATTGTTTTATAAATCAAATGCACACTACATGTTTAATATATGTTATGTGTGCATTTTAATATATGGTTTTTGTTTTTAAAAATGACATTTTAATAGATACATGCCATCACCATGTAAAAATCACCTTTTAACCTATTATTTCACCTTGCAACCAAACTTGAGATATTACCACTATAACAAAGCTAGAGATCTACCACTGAGTTAGACGTGTACGTTTGCCATGTGTCGAGCAGTAAAACATTGTTTCGTCTCAAACTTCCACAAGCAATTCCTCGTTCATTCAGAGGTCAAATGCACCTGTTCAAGTTGCATTGGATTCGTTTCAGCGAGATCTATGCAATGGTGTTGCTTCCACTTGAATCTAGTAACTTTGAATTTTAGGCTTTTTCTAGATCCTTGATCATCCATTGATCAATTTCGGATCATTTCCTCCCCTCTTAGACCTTTTGGACCACCAAAAGCCTAAATTTCCATAAGACCAATGTGGGTTCCATTTTCCTACTTGTCCGGTATCTTTCCACTCGTTTATGAACCTGTACACTTTACTCATCCATGCAATCATCAGCAAAACACACAAACTACAGAATATATCAAGTCCTTTTCCACCCACATCTACATTCATATTTGTTGTTAATATCGAGACACCACTAAAAAATAATAAACCCATTAACAACATTAAAAGTATTGACATAGCTAAAACCATACCCTACTTTCCTTTCATAGCTGAAACAAAAATGAACTTATCACGCTACAAATCTTGTTGATGTACAATTTTGGATTCCTTAAGCAAAGTTATCTGTTTTTAATTAGCTTTAATGATCCCTTGCTTAAGTTCTTTAGATTGTACAACAACACCTTTCCTAGCATAAGCTGCTTGTTTTAACTGCTCAACTATAAAAAGAGATTTATCACTTTTGTGTGATGAGAATGTACAACATATTCAACTCCTTTTTTGAACAAGTGATACTGATTAGTTTTCCTGCAAAAGATCGCTTTTATATCATATAAATACGGGCTGCCCAAGACCATCCCACGTGTATCTAGTTTTACCACATCACATGTCACCTTATCCTTAAATTGAGAAGTTATTGCAAATGGTAACATGCATTGCTCAGTTACTCACAATTTATGATTTCTTCTCATCCAAATTAAAGTGTACTGTTTATGATGCTTTATGGTTTTCAATCCCAATTTCTTAACAGCTTTTTCTGAAATTAGGTTAGTTTGAGATCCACTATCCAACAGTGTGTCGATCTTTGTATGTTTCATAACAACCCTTATATGAAACAACTTGCCTCTAGAGTTGTTAGAATCATTACCTTTGTCGGATTTACTAGTGATAATCAATGATGTGATCTGTGTCTCATTGCCTGAA
>APFE031121526.1:0-22985 GCA_000404065.3 Pinus taeda
AGTCAACTTCCTGGATAATGAGCTGAAGTCGATAGGAAGTGACCTTGATCGAAGGTGGGCCATAATGTTTCCCACATCATTGACACGAGACAGAGAAGGATAAAATGTTTTGTGTGAGGTATCAAAGGGAGGTTAAGTATTCTGCAGAGGTCAACTTCTCTTGAACATATCGGCGGCACAATAGTGGACTTGGCAGTGTTTGGCATCAAATGATCAGGGGTCACTGTGACAGGGCAATGAGCAGATGAGAGGTCAAACAGGATAACCCAAACCCATGGAGGCAAGTGTAAAAACAAGATGAGATGTCCCCACCCAGACACGAATGCAGACAAGTGCCATGTTCAAGAGTGACATACTGCCGACACGACGATAATTGTGGTTCCTTTATTCCCCATCATTTCTAGCGAGTACCCCTGTTATTTTTGGATGACAAGCTTGACAGGGATAGCATATGCTTGAGATGCATCGTTTCGATAGAATCTGATGTCATTAAGTTTTAACGAGTCTGACAAAGGAAGAACTCAACTTCTTTTCATGTTTACAGAGTTTGAAAAGATAGCGGAAAAGTAAATTCGAGGGGTGTCCTTTTTCGTAAAGTTGTGTCTCTCGAGCCCGAAAAAGTATAAAACAATGCTCGAAAGAACCGCCCGATCATTACAACTGAGGAGTACTTTTCATAAGTAGTGATTTCGATCTGAAAAAGTAAAAAAGCGATCAAAACCACATCGCTTCGTGACTATTTAATGAACTGGAAACGACAAGGGGTCAAAAAGTTATAAAATGGTGAAAATGGTAAATCAAAAAATTACTTTTCACTTTTTACCTTTGGAGAGCGACATTAGGGCTTTTGGAGTGCGATCTTCAATCAACGATTGCGACAAATCTAGATGACCATTCGGAGCGTCGTCAGTGTCAGGTAAGAGGTCTTGTCCTTTTCTCCATTTCTATCCATTTGAAATTTGTTTTAAATTACTTTTTCATCCCCTATAGGGAGAATTTCAAATTTAAGGGTTGCGCCCATTGGTGCGGGTTTTGGGCACGGACCTGCGCCAATGGGGCAACTTTCCCAAAGGGCATGCGCCCATGGGCGCGACTGTTTTAGAAACAGTCGTGCCAACAACTGCGTGGGTTTTTTAGTGAATTTTTAACAAATTTAAACCAATTTTCCTGCAATTTCAAGTTATACAAGGATCTAATTCATTGTTTTGGGCTTGTATTTGCATGGAAATACACGAAAATGGTGATTGTGTGGAAAGAATGAGAACATGACCAAGTGGACACATTGGCCTTAGCAGATGAGGACTGCATGGAGGCTCTCAGAGCATGTGGGCTCAAGAAATATTTCCTGATGTGCTATTTATGAGCTCAACCAGAGCTCTTACAGTATTTGGTCAACTTGTGGGACGTATAGGAACAAGTGTTCCGAATACGGGACCAAGTATTGGAGTTAGACGTATCTGATGTCTACTTTCTCACTGGATTGTCACGGCGGGGGCTGTGCCTCAACTGACCGGTAGCAGGCCATCTGGAGAGAAGATGGATGAGGTGAAGGCCCGAGTTTTCCCAGGTGCAAGATACAGGTAGGGCAGCTCGAAGGTGGATATCCCCACTGTCCCGGACCTAACACTTAGAGAATTGTTGTTCACCATCACACGAGCTGTGGGGGCACAGGTGCCCCATGAAGCTACGAAGAACCATCTGATCCTAGCGACAGAGTGCCTTAGTCCGACAATCTTCAATTGGTCGTGAGCAGTGACGACCAATATGAAGAGGCAACTGACCAAGTCCAAGCAGGGAAAGCTGCAGTAGTTCGGATATGGCTCCATCTTGGTGACATTCTTCTTGGAACATGTACTGAGCTTCCAGGGCCAAGGGGCCTTTGTTCCTGACCCAGTACCTCGAGATCCAAGGATGGCTCGATGGGCGGCATTGAGGCCGAGGGGTGGTGGCAGTCAGTAGATGTCTTTTAGACCTGAGTTTTTCGGGTGGCTTCACCGCCAACTAATTGTAGTGGAGGACTGGCCGTATGCAAGGATAGAATTCACCGGAGACCCTGACCTCCCTCTTCCAGAGGGAGAGGACTGGGACGAGGAGATTGGTATGATCTCATTTTTTGAATTTTTGTTTTTATGATTTTTTTGGTTAGTACGTGCTTGTCCTAATGACCTTTATATATATATGCAGATGTCGGCCCAGACCGTCCGGCTGGCATGTCTCCCATTGCGAGGAGACACCCAGTAGCAGCAGTAGCAGGAGCGGATCCTCAGGAGGAGGGCGGTGACAGAGGAGAGATTATTCAGAACCTCAAGGCTATCACTCGAGGGATTCTAGATTACGCTCGAATAGCGGATATCCCGCTAGCGTACCAGAGGCACACGGCGGGGGTGCAACTCGCATCCACCGGCCCTTGAGACATTTAGTGCAAGCGGTGACATGCTACCATGAGCACCACCAGGACTAGATATCTAGGCGTTTTCTTTTTATGCATATTTTTTGAGAGACATGTTGTCTTCGGGTGTATTGTGACAAACATGTATTATTTTTTGATGATGCACGGGGTGCAAACATTTTGGACACACACACACACACACACACACACACACACACACACACACACACACATATATACATATGTTTTATGGTTTATTTTACTTTATTCTTCTTGTATTATGTTGAATTACATGTTATGCAAATGCCTGTCCAACACATAATTAGCTAATGCATCGGATAACGTATTAAGCTGTCTTGGAATACGTTGATAAGTAATGAAATCAAAATCCCTTTCTAACAACTTAACACGCAAATACAACCTTAAGATCTGATGATCTTTGACGGAATAATGCCCGTTGAGTTGGTGGATGACAACCTGAGAGTCCAAGTTCACAACCAATGTTCGAATGCTGAGGTTAATCGCCTCCGCCAATAATTCAATCACAGCACCATATTCAGGGACATTGTTCGTTGTACAACCTAGACAAACCCATTGAATGTCTACTAACTGACCATGAGGATCGTAGATCACCCATGCCGCAGATGACAAGTTGCGTGTACTGCGGGAGGCACCATCATCGAAACCAACGTAAGGCGATCCAGACATCTTTCCAAGAAACAAAAAGACACAATAAGCGGCAATTGTATCGACACACCAAGACAAAAACATGAAAACATGCACACACAACATACTTGCTGAAAGCACATGTATATACAAAAAGAGAGAGTGCATGGAATCATGCATAGTACTTTTTCAAATAAAACCCATTTCAGGGCTTATCCATGGGATTCCCTTCGTAATCAATAAGCTCGTAGGCCCCCTTTTGCAAAAATCTTTTCACAATGTAGGGCCCGTGCCACATAGGCTCGAATTTTCCTGCCCCCAGCTTATCGTTAGCTTGATCATAGAGGAGTACTAAGTCTCCCACAGTGAAAGAGCAGGAATGACCAGTATTGTCGAAGTGAGTTTTCACTCGCTTCTTCTGTGCTTCAATAGCTAAGGAGGCTAGACGACGAGTCTCGTCCAGCCGCTCTAAGTAAAGAAGGCACTCTTCTACTGGAGTAGTATCAAGGAGCAATTCGCCGGCTATATTTAATGAAGGAATCTCAGACTTAATAGGAAGGGTAGCCTCCAGTCCATAAACCAACTGAAAGGGAGTGAAACTGGTGGCATCCTTCACGGAGGTATGATAGGCCCACAAAGTGGAGAGCAACATCAAATGCCAATTGGACCTATGCATGCCAATAGTTCGTTGAAGCATCTTGACCAAGACCTTGTTCACAGCTTCCACTTGACCGTTTGCCTGAGGATAGTATGGGGTTGAACTATCATGCCTTAGGCCCAACTGGGTTGTTAGCTCGGTCATCATGTGATTACGAAAATGCTTTCCGTGATCAGTGACGATGGCTTGGGCTACTCTGAACCACGAGATAACATGGTTGAACAAAAACTGCACCGCGGTGTGACCGTCTTCAGACAATGTAGGCATCGCCTCGGCCCATTTCATGAACTAATCAAAAGCAATGATGATGTACCCATGCCCCCTGGCTGAGCGAGGGTTACAAGTCATATAATCAATGCCCCATTTGGCAAAAGGACCGACGGTTACAACGGGGTGTAGTGGAGCAGGGGGTGCACACATCTTCCGTTGGTAAATTTGGCACTCATGACATGAACAGATGGCAAGAATGTAATCCTTGAAAGTGGAGGGCCAAAAGTAGCCAACATGGAGGATTTTTTGTGCAGTGGCATATCTAGACATGTGACCGCCACAAGCACTAGAGTGGCTGTCATTTAAAACTCTCTCTGCTTCTTCGAAAGTCAAGCATCGGCGAAGAATAGAATCAACGCCGAGACGGTACAGGGTGTCCCCAACGATGTGATATGGCTGGGCTTGATATCAGATCCATCGGCAAGCATCCTTAGATGTCTCGGGACAGAAGGAGGACGTCTGCAAGTAGACAATAATATCCCCGTACCAGGGATCGAGGGTGCTGATGAGGAAGAGAGTTTTGTCCGGAATGGAATCCTCTAACTGAGACGAGGCAGCAGTAGATGGCAGAGAACATAACAATTCAGTGAAGACAAGCGATTTCTTAGACTTGGTAGTAGTAAATTCCAAGTTGAACTCTTGGAGGGTGACTATCCACTTTGAGTATTTGCCCCCCAGCAACTGGTGTGACAGAATGTAGGTCATGGGGTTGCAATCAGAGATCACTGTCGTGGTACGCAACAAGATGTAATGACGGAAACGTTGAACGGCGCAAACAACGGCTAGTGCCAACTTTTCGACATAAGCATATCAAGGCTCCGTGTCTAACAAATTGCAGCTAAGGTAGTAAATAACATGTTCAGTGCCATCATCATCATCTTGAAACAAAACCATGCCAATGGTGGTATCAGTAGTGGCCAGATACAATGTGTAATCACGATGATAATTTGGAGGCCGCAACAAAGGGGAAGAAATTAGAAGAGTTTTAAGATGTTCGAAAGACTCTTGAGCTATGGCATCCCATCAAAATAGGGTGTCACGCTTAAGTAACCGCGTGAAACCTTTCACCACCTCGGCATAATTCGGGATGAATCGTCGTAAAAAGTTTTCTTTACCCTGCAAGCTATGTAGTTTCTGCAAAGAAGCAGGGGGAGGAAGATTCAAAATGGCCTCGACTTTAAGGGGATCCAAGCAGATGCCCTCTCGGGAGACGATAAACCCGAGAAGTCAGCCAGATTCCATGCAGAAGACACATTTATGCGGATTAAGTCGAATATGGTAGTGTCGACAGCAGAGAAACATTTCGCGGAGATGCGATGGGTGGTCTTGGCGTTTAGCTAAATGAGCGAGAAGGTCATCCAGATAAGGCTGCACGATGTGCCAGATATCATGAAAGGCATTAGGCATCGCACGTTGGAAAGTGGCACCGGCATTCTTGAGACCGAAAGGGAGCTTTTTATAAGTGAAAGTACCCCACGAACAGATAAAGGTCATCTTGTGTTGATCGACGGCCGCGATATTAATCTGGTTGTATCCCAAAAAGCCATCCATAAACGAATATATCTCACTCCCAGCACACTCATCAATGAGCTCGTCAATGAAAGGTGTGGGGTAGTTATCTTTTGGGCAGGCTCGATTAATATCATGATAATCGACATAGGGGCGAATAGTACCCTGTTTTTTATCCACAGGGATGATGTTAGAGACCCAATCTGTGAGTGGGATGGGGTAAATGAAGCTAGCTTTAAGAAGCTTTTCAACTTCTACTTTGATTGCTGCAGCCTTGCGAGGGTGCACAGGGAATAAGCGCTGATGAACAGGTTTAGCTCCTGGATACGTAGGTATCTCATGCACTATGATGCTTGGATCAATGTCAGGCATCTCTTCATAGGACCATGCAAAGACATCACGAAGTTCGTGAAAAAGAGCTATATAGATTTGAATTTCCTCAGGAGTGCAAGTGACTCCTATATAGATGTGCTCGACGATCCCTGGTTTGACAGAGATGTCGATAGGTTGAGTTTGTGTAATGTTCCCCAAATTCCCTTCCGAAGACACTTGATAGACTTGAATGGGTGTCTGAAGGGGTTGCGAAGGGAGACAAGGAGCAAATCGCTCGAGACAAGCCAATGTTTCTCGAAGGGTAGGGAGAAACGAGGAACGGTGATGAAGATTGAACCACAGAGGTTCCTCGAGAGACATAGTCTCTATGATGGCTTCATCGGAAGGAAGTATTTCCTTTAATGGATCTGAGGAGGCACATTCTCCAAGCCAAGGGGAATAGTCGTAAGAGTCAAGAGCTCCACTTAAAGAAGCGGATTCAGTAGGAGGAGCAGCTACAACAGTGATTTCGATGTAGTTGAGCTCGGCGGGACTCAACGGCATCTCCTCGCCCCACGATTCGATCTGGTCAGTGGAGGGGAGGACCCAAGGATCAGTACGAACTGAAATCATATTGATAGAGGCGAGGTTTGGAGGTGGGAGTGAAAAGACACCCATGAGGGTGGGATCTTTGAAGAGCCCGGCTCCCACACTCTCGAAAGGGATGGAGGTATGCTCCACAAAAGCCACATTGCCTTCAGAAGAAGAAGCGAAGAAGGAGAGCTGGTCTACCGTGACAATTTCCCTCGGCGAGGGAAATGAATGACACGGAAGAAGGACGAAGCCACGGCATGCATGGCATATGTCCGGCTCTGGCCCAGAAGGAGGTTGTAAGTATGATTTGCGTCAACGACCTCAACTTCCACTTCAACAGTTTTCCCTTCCAAAGTAATCAACAATTGTTGAAGGATACCATAGGGATGAGATTCTCTCCGATCAAAGGCTTCTAGCATCATGAGAGACTGGCTCAAAGTCAGAGACCCGATCGCTTTCCAACAAGCAACAGACATGATGCAAGTTGACGCGTCTTCATCAATAACCATATGATGGATTGTTTTTGAATTGATGATGACTTGAATGAGGAAGGCGATCTGATGAGGCAGCCTTGGGACATAGCTCTCGAGATCAAAGGTGATCAAATCTGAATCAGCCGGGTCGATGCCACCGATGGTCGATAGCAGGGACTTCCTCTGAGGGGAGTGGCTTTGGAGAACTTCTAAAGCAGACATAGCTGAGGGAGCCTGCGCTAAGTCCTCAACTATGCTATAGTGCTGGGCAACACGAGCATTTGGGTTGTAAGATGATCTCTAGAGTACTTTGGGAGGGGGTCGGATGGGTGTCTCAGTACTAGGTCTCTCAATGTGTAGTGGACCAGAACTGGATGGAGGAGCGCTTAAGGGGACCTCAGGCTCCTTCCTGGTGGATGACGGATATTCCTTTGTTCGAGTCATTACATGAACGGGAATGGTTCTAGCCATGAACACTTGGGAACCAAAGGGAGAAGAAGATGAAGATGGATCCGCCACCATTTGAGTCTGTTGAGAGGGGAAAGGTTCTTTCAGAACCGCAGGAATCCCAGGAGCACCTTTCAATAAAAAACTAACCTCAAACCGCCTTGGGTAGTCTTTGGTATAGTGATCCTCATCACAGATAAGACAGGGATACTTGGGTTTACGCTTGGCTCCTTCCTCGGGTGGAGGTTTGGAGGAGTCCTGTTTGGGTTGCTCAGGTTTATTCTTCGCTTTCCCATTTTTCTTTCCTTTTGAGGTTTTGTTCGCCGTGGTGGACTAAATGGAATTGACCTCAGAAGTAGTCCTAGAATTAGAACCACCCTAAGAAGTGTTTTCGTTTGAAGCATTCAGTTTTTGCTTCCCAGGGTTCGAGGGTGATTTCTTCGACGACGGATTTACAGAGCCAATAACCCCATCAACAGATGGCTTTGGTGGAGATTTGGATGTACCGTGTCTCGGGGCATCAGGCAAATACTCATATAATGTACCTAACTGAGAATAAACTAAGTCGAGGTACTGAGCACGCGCGATATCTTGCTCTTCAGTCACACAAGCTCCCATAGCAATGTCCCGTGAGATCTTAGGGACAAAGGAAGTCGTTAACCAATCGGTTGGGAGTTGATCAGGAATCCAAAACTTGATCAATTGATGACACCGTGTCCATTCATGTATATGATCAGAGATGTGCGTGGCCGTGTCCTATTTGAGAGACGTAAGGAGATGCATTCCCATCTCATATCGAATGGGTAACTGAAAATGAGTGAGGAATGCCATTGCCAATGAATTGAAATCTTGAAAAGACGCACAGGTCAATTCAATGTACCATTTAGTAGCTGAGCTGGTGAGAGTTCTTTGGAACAGGCAGAGCCGGATTGAATCGTCAAGCCATGAATTAGACGAACACCAAAGGTGATAAGTCATTACATGGGCTTGAGGATCCTCTCTAGCTCTGCCGTCAAATTTGGGACAATCGTCGGGTATCTTGGTTGGAACCGGTGGCCAGTGTGGATTATGTGAAATAGGATCATTGGTTAATTTAGATACATCTGGCAGTTCCAACGTTACTAAGAATGGCAGCTGAGGATTGAAGGACATCTGCGGTTGTGGATATGAGGTAGGGCCAGAGTTCCACCCAGTTGCTAGTTGCCCCCACTGACTCTGTCTGAACGGACCAGGCCTAGAAGGACCCTGTCTGTAGGGATTTTGTCCATAAGGGTTATATCCATAGCTGGACGGTTGATTCTGGATCTGCCCCCCAACGCCCCATTGGTTACCAAACTGACCTGCAGGAGCAACATTTTGTTGCTGGTAATTTTGATAAGAAGCGACTTGCGGCTGTTGATAATTTTGATACCGGGCAAACTGAGCTTGCCCCTAGGTTGCTGGTATCCATATGGTTGCTGGGCTCCATACTGAGCCTGGGGACCAGGCTGTGTTTGGTAAGAAGGTTGGGATTGAAACCCACCTTGCGTCTGGAGACCAGTTTGAGTCTGGGGCTGAAAACCAGGTTGAGCTTGAGAAGCAGCGACCATCTGCATGCCCGGTTGAGCAGGCCTAGAAATATGTCCTTGGGAAGACTGAGATTGGGCCATCTGGCCAGAAGGTTGCCCTGGTTGAGTTTGGGATGGACCTACTTGCCTAAAAGGTTGAGCTTGTTGGGTGTTGGGTTGTCCTTGCACAACTAAGGGTTGTCCTTGCAGACTAGATGGCTGACTGGGCTGAGCAGTGGGCTGGCTTTGCTGCATGTAAGGCTGACCACCCTGTGCAAAAGGGTACCCTTGCTGGATTCGAGGTTGTCCTCGTTGCATGTAAGGTTGTCCTGGATTCCCGTAAGGTTGACCCGAAGGGTATCCGTGCTGGACTCCAGGTTGTCCTTGTTGAGCATAAGGTTGTCCCAGGTTTCTAGAGGGTTGCCCAAGATAGGTAAAAGACGGACCACCATAGGCTGAAGTTTGTCCCTGGGAGGGTTGTCCTTGCGAGCCTCCAGGTTGCCCTGGATAGGTTTGGCCATAATACTGCTGCCCATAATGAGGCTGCGTGTAGGATGGCTGAATTTGGTACGATGGTCCTTGGTACGACTTCCCTTGATCCGGACGGATTTAGCCACCACCATAACCAGTGGAACCCCAAGCAACATTCAACAGAACTGAAACCTCAACAGCGGGCTCAACTGGCAAGGAAGTATACAAATGATGACCTATAGGGTCATAATAAGGGCCTTGCACGCCTGGATTCTAGATACTATGCAAATATTGAGAATATGCCCCCCCTGCTGGAATGGCACTAGAAGAAGGTGGGGCACTAACAACTTTGGCTGTATGTGCCGATTGACCACTATGTACTAGACCGCAGGACGGGCCGATGACAGTAGTTACGATCGAAGATGCCATAATGGAACTAGCAACGGGAGTCAAATATGCGAAACAAATGGTCGGATTGGTCAGAACGGATGTGACAACGGTATTGTGAACTTGTGAAACAAAAGATCCCATAGTGGGAATAATGTTATGATCCCACATGGTACTTGAAGAGGAGTTCCTAGAGCCCATGGCATCCCTCGGAGCCCTACAGTGTAAAGGCACTGTAACACCGAGAGGGGTGA
Organism: Pinus taeda; assembly: GCA_000404065.3. NCBI lineage: Eukaryota > Viridiplantae > Streptophyta > Pinopsida > Pinales > Pinaceae > Pinus > Pinus taeda. Next base: position 9,978 of record APFE031121526.1, read on the forward strand.
CAGTGTAGGGCGTAGATATGATCGGGGATGTGGTCGGGATAAGAGTCTCGATACTTGACACAACAGGTGTTTCACTCGCTACCGGAGATGTGTCCTCCATATCAAAGGAAGCCATCGGGGTCAAAACACCAGTAGGAGTAGAGGGAAAATCCTCTTCGTAAGGTTCCTAAACAGGGTTCCAAAACAGATCGTGAAGTTCATCTTCTCGGGCACGAGAGCTCAACGGTTGGAGACTTGGAATAACAGGAAAAGTGTCACCACAAACCGGTGTCTCAGGAGCGGCAGAAGAAGGAGACCCTTGGTCACTAGGGATGGGAGACAGGATCGATGGATCCGCCAGGATGATTGAATTCAAAAAATCCTAGACAAGCTAACGAGGAAAGACCCTACTCAAAACTAACGCAAACAAGATCTAACAAGGTAAGTGTGATCGTGGTTGAATAAATTTTAAGACATTATGACACAAATTGACCTTTTCATTTTTTAAGAGTCGAGAAAACGACAAAAAGATGACTCTAGTCGCCTTCGAATGTTTAGTGAGCCCGAAGTGACAAATGCTCAAGTGAGCCTTTTCTTTTAAGGAGTCCGAAAAGGATCAAAAAGTGACTACTCTGGAGAAACTAGGCAAGGGGTTTACCAGAAAATCCATAAAACTACATATACACCTTAGCAATCATATGAAAACCAAGGACTTTCCGTACGACAGTCAATCTTCTCGAATGCTGTGTTCGATGCGTTACGGGCTGTAAGGCAGCAGACACGGCTTCTTGTGGATCAAGGATGATAACCTAGTGGAGTCTCCCCATATACTCGACGGTACGTGGGAGCACAAGTCCATACTAGACCACAACTGAGTCACAAAAGGAGGAATCACCCAACCTTGAGTGGAAACAAAAGTGACTAGGTTTAACGACGCCAGAGGACGTCTCTAGCCTAGACCTCTAGAATGTGAGTGTTATGTTCCAATGTGTTTTTAGATTCATTCGATTTATTTTAAAGTTGATCTTGTGTTAGGTTTCGGTTTTCAGGTCCTACCGTATGTAATCTCTCAAAATTCCCTAAATGCAATCTATATGCCAAAACATGTCATTTCGTTCGATGAATTCTAATTACGAGAGAGTTGAAGAGCTTTCATGCAAACGAAATGATCACAAAACAACAAAGAGCTTCCCTAATGCAACTAATGAAAATTAATAAACTTTTCTTTAAGATAACTAAATCACTAATCGAAATGAAAAGATCTAATTTTCATTAACTAATTCGAAGCAAAAGAGATTTTTCTTTTTGATGATGGCAAAATGCACTAAACAACTTTGAGAAATAACACAAGCAAATTCTATCCAATACAAGCACATTCAGTTCCTCAAATCACAAATCAAACATCCAAAGAACCAAAAAGATCCCAAAGACAACAATGAGCCATGTGATCTAGGCTCAAAGTGAGACAAAGCGGAATTCAAGTGAAGACAAAGCAAGTCACCCAAATAACGCAACAAAATGATTCACAACTACCAAACAAGTGTAAGTGAACAAACAAAAGAGTCGACTGGACCACAAAAAGATCAAAACACCTGAAGAAGGCTCGATTCACAAGGCCACTAGATGCCCTAGGGCTAGAAATGCAAAATCGATAGAAAAAAGCAAACACCCAAAGGGTAACGATCAAAGCCAGTCAAATCACACTTCAACACACTCAAGTAGTCTGAAAGAAGTACTTAGGACAAAACAACCAAGCTCAAAAAGTTCACAACCAAGCAAACTTCGAAAGTTTACAGGATTGGCGCGACTATCAGGCCGCAACAAGCGCCTTTCAGGAATTGGCGCGAGTTGTAAATGTGCAACTTGTGCCAACTAGCGCGACTGTCATGCTATAAACTAGCGCCAACCGAGTTTGCTATGGAAAAATAAAAGCAAAAGAGCCAAGGCCGAATCAGCAATACCTAACTACACCAAGAGGCAAGAAGAAACACAGGCATTCAACCCAGAAAGCTAATCAAGTAGGAGAAACAAAGGAAATAACCAAGAAACAAGGCAAGTTCCAAGTCGTTCAGCTTGTAAACCAAACCGCAGATAGACTAAAGTAGCGTTGATCTACTTCGCTAATGCAAAGAAATAGTGTTTCGAAGGCTATCTGGCCAGACTTCAGGCTCCGTCTAAAGTTTACAAATCAAACAACAAGACAAGACAAACAAACAAGGCAAAAAGCCAACTCCCCAACGGAGTCGCCAAATTGTTGTGTAGGTAAATCCCTCTGCGCACAGAGGCGATGCCACTAGCCCAAATGAGGTCTAGCAATAATCAAACAATGCTAACATGTAGGTTCCTAATTGCAAATTAAAGACCGATGATGAGGGCCTACCTCGAATCCAATGCTAGTACTTGTAGAAGAGTCGTTGCTCCCATTCTTTCGCTCCAGCTAGTCACAATCCCCACGATCCTCGTGAACGGACACCTGCACACGCAAAGAACGACACAAATACAAGCATAAAATCCAAGAGATGCAACTATATATTAGTGAGAAAGGATATAACTCAAACATCATTATAAAGACAATAAGAGTGGAACCATAATGATAGTCGTCTATTATTATTGATAAACATAGAAGAATACAACCAAGTTTTGACATCAAATCCTCCTTTGGCTGGGTGATCAGCAACACATGCCTTGCAAAGCTTGCTGGGAATGGGGAACAAGCCTCTCTCTCCTTGGTTACTTGGACAAGGATCTCCTCATTAAAGATGTAGCCTTATGGGGATGAAGAAGGCCTCTTGTAGCATGAGCTTAACAATTCTCAGACTTTGGGACTTAGAATTTGGAGCTTGAAGAGTAGAATTACTAACTAGCTTGTCAAAGGAAAAAGGACAAGCTTATATAGAGAGAGGAGAAGGAGATAATATCATCCACAAGATTCATGGGACTGTCCTTATCATTAGGAAGCTTCCATGAGAGGTGGAGAACTACTTCCCTCCTTTGGATATCCGAAGCCCAACTGAACTAACTCAAACTGGAATTAGTTCATGAATAGGTTAGGAAGAACCTTCGCAAGTTGGTTTGTTAAAAAATTTACACAACTGGGTTGTTGCTAGTGCGACTCTGAGACAGAGCGCCAGCTGGCGCGCCCTCTTTGGAGGATTTCCCCATTGGTGCGCGTGATACACTGAGGAACAACGCCAATGGAAAAGGGGCTATATTTATGGGTATTTTGCAAAAGGTGTCTTCAGGGCATAGGAAGTACATACTCAAGGGGATACAATGCAGGTGTTTTCAGGTTATGTCACTTCTCACAGGTCCTGGAATAGGTCTCCAATGTGTGGGAGAAGGGGTAATAACGACGGTGACAAAATACTGTGTAACATGAATGCTTTCAAGTTGATAGGCAGAATTAATTACATCACTACTTTACTTTGAGAAAATATTCACCATTTCATGGTTTCTAGAGTTCGGGAAGGATCCATGGTAAATCACATGCTTTTCCTAGCCTCTTACCAGTCTTAAACACCTCACCCATCAAGCCCTAACGTGCTAAAACTTATTCCTACCTTTTCCCATTAAACACCCTACAAATTTGACCTAATTCCCTAGACCTAAACTGTCCAGCTCCTCCTAATCTAGCAGAACCCCTTCAAAATCCAATCAAAAGTTCATGCTACTATACGTAGCCTAAAATCCTTTTCCTGATCCAATCATCTTAGCTGAGATCCTTATGGAGAGAGCCCTCTCCTAGCCTAGTAGGGCTAGCTACTTGGCTAAGCGTGGTTTGTGGTTACACTGGCATTCCCTTCCTTCAACCTGAGGTTCAATCCAGCTGATAACATAGTGGTGACCATATTGGGGATGTAGTTTTATGTTCCTCAGTAAAAAGTATCAAGTTTAGATCTGATTATTGATTGTGGACAATGATCAGACACCAGAAGGCTAAAATCATTCACCTGGAAACTCCAAATCAGTTTCGAGATCAGATCCAAGGACTCCACTGGAGGATGAACCCAACCAACAAAAACATGAAAGGACAATATGGAAAGATCAGGTATTCAAGTTGGAATTTAATCCAAGACATTATTTTCTTTGTTATAAATTATTTCTTCTCTTTTCCCGAGAATGTCAAGAAGGTTTTACAAAGTATACTGTATTTGAGAAAATATCCTAGACCTACATGTGATTCCTTCCCTTTGAAGATTACAAATATGAAATATCACATGACTTTGGTCTTTTTCAAGACCCTTCTTCTGAATCTTATGATGACCGTCTTCAAACTGATGAGCCTCAAGAGATCAAGAATAATTCTATAGCCCTTGTATATACTCCTATACCTTGTAAAATTCCAGATAGATATAAGCCTCTGAGTTTACCTCCTACATCCCATGCATTCTCTAGAAATCATTACCTATATCTACCAATATTTGATGGTGACTATGGCAACATCACTGCTGAGAGAAATGTACTGAATTTTGAGTCTTTTCTTGACCCTTTTGAAGTTGATGAAGAGTATGTCAGTATTAGGAGTTTTTCTCTTTCTTTGCAAGGCAAAGTCAAGAGTCAGTTCAAAACCCTGGCTAATGCGAGCATCTCATATTTCCAGCAGTTCTTCAAAGTTTTCCTCGACAAGTGGGTGGTCAGACAGAACCCTTTCTTGATTCTAGAAGAGTATAACTAGTTGAAAAGATAGCTAGGGGAGACAATACAACAATTTTCTGCCAGATTTAACCAAGCTTATTGTTTGATGCCTCTTAATATAAGACCTCCTCATGATCCAAAAAAACCCATTCAAAATCAAATCAAAACTATGTGCTACTATACCTAGCCTAAAATCATTTTCCTAATCTAGTCATCTTGGCTGAGATCCTTATAGAGAGAGCCCTATCCCGGCCTAGTAGGGCTAGCTACTTGGCTAAGCATGGTTTGTGGTTACCCTGGCATTGCCTTCCTTTAGCCTGAGGTTCAAACTGATGAGCCTCAAGAGATTAGGAATAATTCTACAGCCTTTGTATATACTCCTATACCTTGTAAAATTCTAGATAGATACAAGCCTATGATTTTACCTCTTATATCCCATGCTTTCGCTAAAAATCATTACCTATATCTACCAAGATTTGATGGTGAATGTGACAACATCACTGCTAAGAGACATGTACTAAATTTTGAGTCTTTTCTTGACCTTTTTGAAGTTGATGAAGAGGATGTCAGTATTAGGCTTTTTGCTCTTTCTTTGCAAGGCAAAGTAAAGAGCTGGTTCAAAACCCTGCCTGATGTGAGCATCTCAGATTTCCAGCAGTTCGTCAAAATTCTCCTCGACAAGTGGGTGGTCAAACAAAATCCTTTCTTGATTCTAGAAGAGTATAACCTGCTGAAAAGGCTGCCAAGGGAGACAGTGCAATAGTTTTCTACCAAGTTTAACCAAGTCTATTTTTCGATTCCTGCTAATATAAGGCGTCCTCCTAGATCTGCTCTCTTACACTACCCAGAAGCCTTTGATTTGGAAATGGAGTTTCAGTTGAGGAAAAGGAGCCTTGCAACACTTTAAGAGATGAAAAACAATGCAGTAGATGTAGAGGCTAATCTGTTGATCAGAAGGGCAAAGTTGAAGGAAGAAAAGATGAAGAACATAGATCTAGAAGAATCGACATCTTTAGAGGTAAAGCTCAACATTTTGGTAAGTGAAATGGAAGAGATCATGCAAAAGATCATCACAAAGAATGAGTATGATGTTCAAGACCATGGCTCAATGATTGAAGAAAAACAAGCGACTGATCCAAAACATTTTATTTCTTATCCCAGATGTCATAGATCTGATAATGATTATTTTATAGATCATCTTGGAGAAGAGAGATCTATTGATCTAACATGTATACTTGATGATGTATTTTCTACTGATGATTTTCCTAAGTTTGATCAGTATGATGATGATTATGTTCTCCAAACAGAAGCCAATTTTACAAACAAATCAGTAGTTGGTTTGTGGAAGGAGGAAGTTCAATTTCAGCAACTCAAATACAGTGATCAGCCGATGCATATTAGCTATGGAAGTGAGTAGGAAAGTGCAAAAAATTTTGAAGTAAGTGAAGGATGTTTTCCTTTTTGTTTTACTTCGTTTCAGTTCATCAGAGACAACTTTCGTGCAATCAGAAATCAACTATCGATAAGTTTTGATCTTGACCATCTAGAGGGAAATGAAATCCTTGTTCAAGACTTCCCATATCTAGATTTGCATCCTCCGAATGCCATTGAATGTTAGGCTGTAGATGAAGACTTGGAAGCTGGAACATATGATCAAATGATGCAAGATGATTCCATACCATTATGTTTTGAATCATTTCAGTTTTTGAAGGGAATTTTGCATAGTATATCTTCAAATGAGTAGCCTATAGAAAATCATGCAATATCATTGGAACCGATAGAAAATGCATTGCAATAGTATTTTCAAGTTTTTCACGAAGCAATAGTTGAATTGTTGGATGATGTTTGCAGTCACAGTCCTTATCCATTAGCTAACTGTGGGCTTGAAAAAAGTATTGATACAAACTTGATCTGGCAACTAGTTTCTTTGTCATTTTCAGCAGGAGTCTCGTCACAAAGCTCAGATGAAAGTTTGCATTCATGGTATGAGGAGAAGCAAAAGTAATCCATTGGATGGGCTAAGTCCCAGTGTACATGAATTTCAAGATCCTCATGCAATATTTTTGGATTCAGATAGAGAATCCATATTATTCAATCTACGAAAATTTGGATCCGTTTACAAGTTTTCATGGGAGTTACATTTCAATAGTTCTCTCTTCTTGTTCAAAAACAAGCAGTTGCGGAGAATTCAAAGAATAGCCAGAATGCTTACTTGGTTTCATTTGTTGTTTCATTTCACTTGATCAGGTGATTAATGGAATAGTTCGAGTAGGTTTTATTGAATAAGCTCCATTTTGAGCATCTTTTCTAGTTTGTCAATTGTGTTTTAGTATCGAGTAACTTTTTAGTTGAGTAAAAGTCAGTTTGTGTCTTTGAGTCCTCAAAATTCACTCATGTATTTCAGATTGAGTTTTTTTTTACTCCATGCCTAATGGATAAGGCTACTTGGTCTATGGTGTTCTTGGTATCTCCAAGGAGCTACCATCCCCAATGGAGCCAATGTTAGTGTCAGTCTTTACAACTTTCCACCAGTGATCAAATATGTCTTATAAAGTAGTCTTGGGGTGTCAAAGTCAAATTTTTGTCATTTCAGTGAGTCTTCAAGTAAAATTTGGTCACTAGATATTAGGTCTAGGATTGTTTTCACTCCTTCCAAAGTTTTCCAAGTATTGGTCCATGTCACCATTTGGCTGAGTATACCATCATTCAAAGAGTTGTCATCATTATTTCAAGTTCCAATGGGTCATTTTGCACCTTTTTTGTGCTTTAGTTGTGCTTAGGTAAGGCTCATTTCCCTCTCCTAGTATTTTGAAGGCAATTTTTCTTGGTTTCATGAATCCAATGGTCAAATCATCAACAAAAATTATATCCTGATGCTCATAAACCTTCCCCTATCCTTACTATACCTTCTTAAACACTTCCCATCACTGATATCCCTCAAATTCATCATTTTCCCACAAACCCTAGCGTATTGCTATAATTTGACACTTTTCTATGTTAGGCCTGTGTCTTCCCTTTTGGACCCCTTCCCCTCACTCAATCCTTGAAATTCCACTTTCCCCTGCTTCCTAACATCCCTCCCTACTTCCCAAAATTTGATCAAGAATTTATAATCCCCTCACCCCCTTCATTTCCCTTCATTTCTACAAATCCCCTATTCCACACATCGGGATAGGTTTTATTCAAATGATGTTTCCGAGTAAGAAAAGATGAATTTGAAAACTTTAAAAAAGATGTTTTTCCACCATAGACCCAAGAATAAAAACCTCCTTCATTTTTTACACAGGTCTCATGATTTGGGAGAAATATCCAAAACATCATTTGCCTCTGGAGAGTTGATGCACTTCTAGAGTGACCTTGGGAAAATCAATCCGTCTCCTAGCTGGAGTGACCAAATGACTTGCTTGATGAGTGAAATGATAAATAGACATAGAGATATTTCCAATGAGCTATCATGAGCTCAATTTGGAGTTTAATAAGACCTACAAACATTGACCGAAACAACACTCTGCATTTTGGCAGCCTCCTTCTTCACATTTTTACCAGTCTTAGGAGATTGAGAATTTTACAGTGAAAATAAGCTCCAAATTGAACAATTCAAGATTTTTTAGAAAGTAGACTCGACAAGCTTTCCAACAAGCTATCCCATGCCTAATCGGGACACTGGAAAGGTAATGAAAAGTTGTCTTGAAGTGGTGTTGTGCGTTTAGGAAGTGGCACTGTGCGTTTAGGAGGTGGTGTTGCACGTCTATGGGTTGGCACTGAACGTTGAGCAGAAGGGCTAGAAAGGCCTCAAACTTCATAAAAGCTTCAATATTTCCCTGTCTTCCCTTAATAGAAGTAGGTTGTCCTCCCATACTACATTGTTGGTGTGCATTCAAACTTTTAAACATAATTCCCCATGGCAAATGTCAAACGCTAATTTCTCCCTTGGTTATGCTTAAATGCTAAAACCACAATTATTCCTCCTATCACCTATCACTAAAACTATAAACTCTTTCCCTACATCATTCCATAACATCCACATCCCTTTATTCCTCTTCCCAAATAGCAATATCTCAAACAATCCAAGCCCTCCCTCTCACTTTCATGATTCATATCCTTCCCTTCCTTTTCTAGTTTACCAAACACCTCATAAGGTCATCTCCCATCCCCTCACTCCCAAATCACTCTTGCTCATTCGTTTTATCCCTTTTCTTGGAGTGTATAGCCTCAAGCCTTGCAAACATGGACATATGAGAAGGAAAAAGAGACTAGAGCTACTGAGGTGCCTGAGACTTACATGACATATCATAGGGTCACAAGGAGATTGTCTGCAGCTGATAGACAAGTGTTCTCTCCACAGGATGTGGAAGGGACCTTGCCTTCTTCATCAACTTGTAGGCAAATGCTAGCTCCACAGGATGTGGAAGGGGCTTTGCCTTCTTCATCAACACAACAGGTACAAGTGCAACGGCTGCACAAAGGGAAATAAAAGATGCTGGAGGAAAGTTTTGATGATGAGGAGGAAGAGAGATACTTTTTGATAGAGAACGATGAGCCGAAGTAGCATTATACTCAAACAATTGACTCAGAGGCTCAAGATGAAGATTAAATAAAGAACATCATCATACTAGAAAAGGAGGCTCAAGTCCAAGCATTAATTAACAATTTGGAGAGAGCCAAGTATGTCATCACATATTTGGAATAAGAGAACAAGCAGTTGAGTGACAAGCAGGTCCTTATAGAGATGGAACTTCTCAAGGTAAAATGACAAGGTGACAAGGTGGCACAGGCACTTTGTCTCCTATTGAGAAGGAAATTGAGGATGATAGAGAGACTTGGTTTGAGAGAGTCAATCTACACCCAGAGAAGCTGTTGCAGAAGGCCAATAGAGACAACTAGATGATCAGGCAGATGGCCTACCATTACAGGACCCGAAACAAAATTTGCAACATGAGGGTCAAGAAGATGAAAGTTAGGCTAAGGCGGGCTCTAAAAGGCAAAAAGGAGGAGGATAGGCTTAGGTTGCTTGCTAAATATTCCTTGGCTCATCAGGATACTTGATGATGGTGCTTCTCACCAATTTTGGTCAAGTCTAAAAGAGTTTTTTGTCATTTTGAAATTTTAAACACAAAAAATCAGGCTCAATGCGCAATGCCATTGACGCTGCGCTTTTCCTAGTGGCACCCAATGCACAAATGGTTTGCATTTTTGGATTCATAGAGATGAGTACATGCACCCTATGGATTGGCTAAGTTTTTTGGGTAGAAATGGTCCACCAAAAGGTCAAACAACACCCTAAAAATGACCTTTACGCCAGTTTTTGGACACACATAAGCAGCCCTGGGAGAATCTCGTTTTTAGGGGACAAATCAGCTTCAAATGAATAAATTATAGGTGCTTTGGAAAGTAGAATTGACAATCTTTCCAATGAGATATCATGAGCTCAGTTTGGATGTCGCGAAGGCTTCCAAAAAGGACTTGAAAGTGGTTCTGCGCGTTGGGCAAATTTTGCACAGGATGGCTAGTTTTCTATGTTTTAATTGTGTTCATGGATTTTCTCTCATCAAGAATGTTTTACTATGGTAAATTATGAATCGAATTGTAAATATGATGGATAATTAGTAGTAGACGGTAGATTCATTGCATTAAAAGTCAATTTGAGCTCAAATGAATCAGTTTTTCACTTTTAGAAGCAAGTTGTTAACATGCCTATATTATTGTTTTCTTGTTTAGTATTGATTAGATTAGCTCCTCATCTTAGGGATTCGACCCCTGAGGATGGGAGGAGGTTGAAACAAAGCCTATATCTTCTTCTTCTTTCTCATTGTAAAAGGTTGGACTCAGCTGGATGCTCAGATCTTGATTGTACATCATTTTGTAATAGTTTAGCAGGAGATTAATAAGAATTGCAGCTGTTTTATGGGATCCATGAGGTATGGACTTTTAGTATAGTTTCTTCTCTTGTGATCATATGTTAGTAGGTTTTGTGTATTTCCTTAATCATTTCATTCCTTCTAAGTGAATGCTTTCATGTTGATAGGCAAAATTCATTACATCATTACTTTGCTTTGGGAAGACATTCACCATTTCATGTTTTCTATAGTTTGGGAAGGAACCATGGTAAATCACATGCTCTTCCTAGCCTCTCACCAGTCTTAAACACCTCAACAATCAAGCCCTAGAGTGCTAAAACTTATTCCTACCTTGCCCCATTAAACACCCTACAATTTTGACCTAATTCCCTAGACCTAAATTGTCCAACTCCTCCTGATCTAGCAAAATCCCTTCAAAATCCAATCAAAAGTTCATGCTAGTATACCTAGCTTAAAATCATTTTCTTGATCCGGTCATCTTAGCTGAGATCCTTACAAAGAGAGCCCTCTCCTGGTCTAGTAGGGCTAGCTACTTGGCTAAGCGTGGTTTGTGGTTACCCTGACATTGGCTTTCTTTAGCCTGGGGTTCAATCTAGGTGATAACAATGAGTTGGACGTGCACCAAAGATGATAGGTCATAACAGGGTTGGATAGATCTTTGCCCAACTTACCTTCAAACTTAGGAATATCATTGGGCAACTTAGTAGGAATGGCTAGCGAAAATGGTAAATAAAGAAGTGGATCATTAGTTAACCAAGAGAGGTCAGGCAAATCCAAAGTTACAATGAAGGGAAACGGGTGGTTCGGACCTTGAGACGGATACTAATAACCCTAAGGGACAAGTTCTGTACCTGGAGGAGGATACCCAAGATATCCTATAATAGCATGAGCAGTTGGAATTTGCATACCTCCTGGATATCCAATGTGAGCTATACCATATTGCGGTTTTATATGTTTTTGAAACATATGACCTGCATACGGTTGATTCTACAAAGGGAGAATCTTACCCATTTGACCTTGAAGGAAATGTCCTTGAAAGGGTTGATTTTTCAAAGGTTGACTTTGGAGAAATTGGGCTTGAAAAGGTGGACCTTGAACAAACTAACTCTGGGGTAAACCTTGGAAATGTTCCCCTTGAAACGACATTAGGTTGTGTAAGAGGTATTTGGGGCATTGATGGATTTGTACGAATAGATTGAACACCAGATACCTGAGGAAAGACGGAACAAGGGGTTGCATCGTTACTTGTGATATAAGTGGGATAGTTACCTACGATACTGATAGAATGGGAATTTGAGGCGAACCTAAACCTGGGTTCTGAACAGTTGTTGGTATATCAGACTATACCAAGGTTGAAGGAGTAGTCAAGATAGGATGTTGAAGTGGTTGTGTGGTAGGAGTCGATGGATTGACTTGGACAGTTAGTTGGACTTGAAAAGGCATGCCTTGAAAGGTAATTGTTGTATAGGTTGTCCAATAGGTTGAACAGGTTGATACATAAGAACTTGAGAAGTAATTGGAATTGACTATTGATTTAGTGAAGGGTTCCATATTTTATTAATTCCAGGGTAAGGCATTCCAACAACGGGTTGAAGCATAACAAGCTGATCAAAACTGGTTTGAGTCATTTAAGCATAATTAAGATAATTCCGGACATGGTTTTCCCCCATATTGTACGATAATATCCCCCAAAAGGTTTTCCTCTGGGTGGAGGATATGACAGTTGCCCCCTAGGCAGGTAATAACCACCTGTTGGGTTGGTTTGTGGATTACCAACACTACAAAAAATCATATTTAAAATTGTTGAGATATCAAACCTTCATTGGTAGGGTTAATTACACCAGTTGACATGTTTGAAGATGAGTTTGAGGAAGAAGCTCCCAAATACGCTCCCTCAAGAGAATGATATCTAGGTGGTAGAAAACCACCATACAATGTTGACTCTGGAGAAGTAGAAAACATAGATATGTGTGATGAGGTACTTCTAGAAGCCATCATAGACTAGTCAAAACCTGGTATGGTAGAATAAGGAGTCATGTAATGTGGAATCCCTTGTCCTAAAAAGTTCAAGGATGTTAAATACCAATTTTTAGGGTGAAGAGATCTAAACAAAAGCTCTGAGATATTTGTAGGTTCACTGGTAGAAACTATTGGTTCTTCCTCTTCATCTGAAGCAAGTTCTTCAATGGCAATGAGACCAGGAGGGAGACTATCAGTAATAATAAGTTTCACATGTGGTGAATGTTGGAAATAATACTAAGAGGGGGGGTGAATCAGTATTATCAAGTCAAATATTTCTTTTTCAAATCCAAATGATATACGCTACTTCAGTTAATTAAACCCGCAACTATGTAGAAGGAAACCCACGTATACTATGAAAACTTATAATTTACTTTATCTTTCATATGTTGATTGCTAATCTGTGTATCAAATAACCAATAACCAGAAATAGTAAAACAGAGCAGAAGACAATCACACACAAGAACACAAGATATAAGGTGGAAACCCAATGTGGGTGAAAACCACCTGCTGCAAT
>APFE031121527.1:1548-45974 GCA_000404065.3 Pinus taeda
TGATGATGATGATGATGGTGATGATGATGGTTAACTTCCACTGAGACCAAATTGGTCTATCGGACCTATAATTTTCTTAGTTCTTAATTGTTTGGATTCTCGTCATTCTTTGCGAGATTGGTGTTGTAGCTTTCTTTTTTTCTCTAAGGTCTTCCAACTTCCTTTATATTGCATCTCCTTCATCTCTTCTGGTTCTTGGGACATTGGTGTCTTAGCTTCGCAATCTATTGTGTTCATCCTTTTGAAGATAGTCGAAGAAGAAGTTTGGTCTAGGAGATCTGCTTTGTTGTTAAATGAAGATTTATTTTGTGTGGTATTCGAATCCTCATAACTGTTGATGCTTGAGGGGTTGTCGAGTTCACTTTTTTGATGTTGGGCGGGGCTTTCCCCATTCTTTTCTTGAGAGTTGTTTCTTTCTTGCCTGATTTCCTACAATTCAGAGTTTTCTGGAGAGTGTTCTTCCTTGATGACAGTGTAATGTTCTTTTGGTGCTCCTTCCCACCATGTAGATTTGTGGTGATTCTTTCTAGCATAATTTTTCTGGGAGGCTTTTGGGAAATTTTTGGATAGATGGTCTGTCTCAAAGAAGGATCGACATCTGAAGAGGACACTTTCATAATCGAGTCTCTGGTTCCACACATAACCTTTACCTGTTAGGTTTATTTCATCTAGGAATCCGGCGCTAAAGTCCATTTCCACACAGATGTGTGCATAGGTGGTTCTAGCATATTCCTCTATTTTTGGGCACCTGCAGTAAAATTTCCCAATTGAATTTCCAATGGCTTTTAGCGAGAAGAAATTCCAAAGATGCAAGGGTAGGTTTAGCAATCTCACCCAAACTGGTGCTGAGGTTATGACTATTGTTGAGGGATCGAATGATGGGTTCCATGGCTTCATGAATAGGCCTGAGTTTTCCCAAAACCAAGGGCCGAAATCTAGAATACATTATCTGTTTTTAGGGTTTTCAAAATCCACTGTAAAGAAACCCCTAGCGCAGGGGTAGATATTCATTTCATCAGAAGTGACAGGCTTCCATACCTCCGAGATCCAACTATGGAGAGCTTTCAGCCGTGGCCAAAAACCATTGAACCGGCAGATTAGGGCACTTTCAGAAAACTTCAAAGCCTCATTGAGTGAGGCTTGGGCCACCTGGACAGTGGGAGTTGGGGCTTCACCGAAGATATGGGCAGGAGCTTACCCCCCAGAGGCGGACAAAGCTGAGCCAGCAGCTATCTTCGCAAAGCTGGGAGCCATCTGGAATCAGATTCAAAGTGTTTCTTACAATGTTTTCCCTCTATCATTTAATGAAGTCCAGATCACCAAGAAAAGAGCTCAGGAGATCGTGGTGAGACTCATTAATGGTGCCAATGATAATATCGATGCCAAGCATTCGAGGGTGGAAGACTTCACCGAAGATCATCACGCTCACAATGGTTCAAATCACCATCATGCTCAAGGAGTCAGATCTGAAGACAAAGCCCCTGATCTAGCAGTAGATCGCCCGGCAGTAATGCTTCCTCTCATAGATCTCGTGGCAGTAGATCGCCCAGCCCAGTAATAGATTGCCCAGCAGTTCACCCTTGTGGCAGTAGATCATCCTTGTGGCAAGAGATAGATGGGAAAAATAACCCTGAAAAGGATAACCCTCACGGCAGTATAGTAGATCACCCTCACGGCAGTAGATCAGAGTTGAGAGTAATATCGGTTGTGGAATTGATAGAAATAATTGTGTAGATCCCCTAGTAGTTCGCCCTCGTAGCAATATTCCACCGACTTCTAAGTAATGGCTTCTTTTGTTATATTAATGTCTCATGTTTTTTCATCAAAAGAATCTCCAAGCACTGATTGTATGGGCTTCCAGAAACCCCCGGCAGTTTCGAACAGTCAGAGAGGAAATGTTAGATTTCGGGAGTTCTTCAAGGTGAGAACAATGCAGCAGCCTTTTGTGTTGATCTCACAACAGTAGATCGCCCTCGCTGAACTACGTTTTAGCACTTGGAGTACGTATTTTTTTTTGGGATGGAAGATGATCAGGAGATAGACAAGGTTAGAAAAACGTTAGATAGGAATAACATGTATAGATCTCACAATAGAATAGAAGAACTCGTATAGATCACAGTAGATCACGGCAGAACGGAAGAACCTGGATCAGAGTTGAGAGTAATATCAGAAAAAAAGGTGGAAATAACACTTCAACTGCATTTTCTTCTCACTATAAGAAAAAAGGTGGAAATAAGAAGTTTAAAGGGACAAAGAAGAACTTTGACCTATCTAAATTATAACGTTATCATTTTCATAAGATGAGACATTATAAGAATCAATGTCTTGTAAATCCTAGGAACAACAAAAAGAAAAGAGAAAGGGATCATGCAATAGTTGTTGAAGAAGCTCCACTTAAGAAGAGCAATATTGAAAGAGTTGAAGTTGAATACTTATACTATTAAGTCTTTCCTTACATATCCTTCTAGATTACTATTTTAAGTTTTGTAAATTTTTTTTCTTTTATGCATTGATTTCTAGATTTCATGGATCTCATATATCTTGCTAGAAATTCTTGAATTATTTTAATGAGTTGACAGTATCCCTCTGAAAATTGAAGAGGGAGCCTCCACCATTTAAAAAAATATAACTATCATGTACTTTTTTTCCTCTTTCATGTTTTGATTTCCTCCATACATTTAGATTTGTTTGTATTACATACTCATAATTGTTTCTTTGTATTTTCCTTGGTAGGAAAGGTTGCAGAAATATATAAGGATTATGGCTGCATTAAGAGGGAGACTTCAAAAGATAAATTTGATCTTGAAGGAAGTTATGTTGCAGATAAATTCTTTTAAAGAAGAAAATACCCTACAAGGTTTTTTAAAGAACAACTCAAGGTATATCCTAGACTACAAGATTTGTTGTAAGTTTTCCTTCATACAAAAAGTATGATCATTTGAAATCTGAAATTTGGTTTATATTATTAACTGTCTTATGTATAGGGTTTTTGAATCATAAATATTCTTGTTAGGTTGATTAATATCTAGGTTTAATATATATTTATCATATTATCTCTTGTCATTTTTTTTATAAAACCCTAACCTTAGGGTTTACTATAAAACCTTAACATTTTGGTACTTAGGGTATGTTAACAATAATAATTAAACTCTAGTCCACTTAAGGTTCATTGATAGAATTCTTGAACCTATGATGAAATCCTACTCTATTAATTTTTAGGGTTTTTTGATTTTATGAAGCCCTAAACATTTTAAGGTTTGTTGTTGATATCTAGGTTATATGATAAAACCTAGATTTGTAGGGTTTGGTGAATTAGGGTTTATGATAAAACCCTTGTGATAGTTAATCCTAGGAATGAAAACTTAGGCTTATGTGCTTCCACATGATTGAAAACCTAGTCTAATCAAATTGTTGTATACCTATTTTTTGAATTTTGATGCTTGTATATAGGGTTTGTGATGAAATCTAAGAGATTGATATAAGAAAATATTAATGAAACCCTAGATATGGAATACTAGTATTCTATCTTGATCATTAATATTCATGATTTATTTTTATTAATGAAATCTAAGGTTTGTTACAAAACCCTAGTATAGTTTGACATAAAATTCTAGGGCATAATATGAATCTTGTTGACATTGTTGGAACCCTCTAACATGCAAGGGGGTCTCCCTGATGAAAATTCCCAAATAGACTTTACATCATTTAATATAGGAGACCTTCGAAAAATAAGGCTCGACTGCCATTTTTCTTAGAGATTTTCATTGGCTGCGATGATTAGCACGAGAGAGTAATGTAAATGTACTTTTGAATGAACAAATGAGTATGCCTTATGAAATGTTCAATTGTAGAATGTATCAAGGTTCTTTCACCGAAAGGAGACGAAAGTGAGCCTTTAAAAGAAAAAGTAACAATATTAATCTAGTAAGGCACATGAGAATATATATATTATATATATATATATATATATATATATATATATTATATATATATATATAAGCGAAATAGTTCACATAGCAATAACGATCGTTAAATAAAGTAAAACACACCTTCAACAAGAGAAGCACCAAAGCCACCGAAATAGTTAAATTTATTTAGTAAAATTGAAATAAAATATATCTCAAACATTTAAATAATAGTCTTACAACATTTATGACATACGCATGAAAGTGGGTTGGCTCATTGAGCTTCAAATTTTAAGCAAAAGTTCCAAGATACATCAATACAATTAACATCAGTAGCTCCAATAGTGGAGTGTTCGAGCTATCACTTGTCCTCAAAAGAACTATCTTCCTCTCTAATACTTGGTTATAGGATCCAAGGTGAAAATTCCTTTTATTGAGCTATGAGGGTGTATATATAAAAAATTGAGGTGACTCTCCAACTCCCTTGTGACCCTTGGACTACCCTCATGACTTTTGAAATTCCATCCAACTTTTTTAATTTACATGAGACTCTTTGAATTACACTTGACTTTTAACATTCCATAGGTGCCTCTTGGACTTCTTTACATTACATTTCACATATTACTGAAAATTACATAATTACACCCACAAATGATGTGGAAAATGATGACTCATATGACACCTTGAAGTGACACCTTGACAAGACATGACATGAAATTGATGACATGGACTAAATGATGATGTGGCAATGTCAAGCCACTCTTTTTGCAACTATCTTTGTGTCTTCTTGAAATATGGTACATGTTCTTCCTCTTCCTCCTCCATAAGTCTTGAAGGTATGGAGTCTTTACTATGATCTTGATCTTCAACTGTTATTGCAATATGGTTTCCCTTCATCTTCTTGTTCAATGATTGACTCGTCCTTGCATCATCATAGGTGACCTATAGTATGGACTCCTCCTTCTTCTCCTCAATCATCATCATGTCATGAAAAAATACAATACCTTCAACTGGATATCACTCATGACAATACACCATGAATTCATAAATCTCCTAGTCTAGCTTGATTCAAGAAAATACTGATTGAGTTCGAACTAGGTATTGGACTGAGATAGTGCACAATTCCAGGGGCTAGGAGTAATGGACTAAAGCTTGAGACTACGCAATGCGCAGTTTTGGAGGCATGGAAAAGATGTGTGCATTTAAGGAGCTTAGTGAGGCAACCTTGAGCCTTGAGATTTCCTAATGCATAATACATGAGAGAGAGAGAGGCTAGGGGATTTCACAATTGTGTATTTCAAGGATCCAGGGAGACATCTTGTTGCTTGTCACTACACAATCCACAAAAGGAGGTTGTATGGGAGGGTCAATTGCACAGTTGTGGAGGTCAAGAGGGCATGTTTGAGCACTGTGACTGTGCAATTCACAGTCCTTGGAGGAAGGAATTGTATATTACACAATTCCAAGAGGTAAGGGGTGAGCTTGAGCCTTTCTACTATGAAATGTGCAATTCAAGGAGGTTGAGTTTGGTCAAGTTGGTTGGGTGGTGAGTTTCTCGAATTGGCCTAAGTGCAGGATCAGTGAAGTAGATATGAAACCAAGGTTGCACTTGAACAGGATCACACATTTAGAACAGTCGATGACACAACATCAAACACTCAACACTTAGGAACAAAATGGTCCCCTTAGTGTGACAACAAAACAACATACTCCTCCAAGTGCAATACTTACGATACAATTTGCGCTGATAGTTAAAACACTTGAAAGACAGTGCTTAAAATTTTGGGAATTTCTCTAACACATGTCCATATGTCAATAGGATCCATTGATATCAAATTTTCCCCTTGAAATGAACCATAACTCTCCTTTTGCGATGTATGACACTTCCCGTGCCAAAAGATGACACTTATGATTTCTTCACAAAGGGAGTAGAAAACTTAGAGAATATGCATGGAATGACTCTTACTACTAGAAATGACAGCATGCAAGGCTAAAGTAGGCTCTGAAATTTGAATGTAAGCCAAACTTTTGGAGGGTTTTGTAGTAGCGACAACACTTGGCAACACAATGACAAAATTATAACTTATTTGCCTTTTCTAATCTTTTGTGCAGGGTTTAATTCATCATAAATTATCGATTCAAGGTGAAAATTACTTTATATTTTCCAATTAACCCAGTTATATATATAGTCCCCTCCATTCCATTCTTATTTAAAAAACATTCACAAGGCTAGCTAGTTAAAACACATTTATAAGGCTAGCCATATCACAATTGTTTCGATTCAAGAGAAGGGTAATATAGTTCCCAACCTTTAAGATATTTTGGGTATTAGTTTTTAGCTTTGGTGTTGTCCCATTTCTAGCAAGCCTCTAAAGTACCCCAGTGAAGTTCCTTTCTTCATCTCTCTGTGCAGGACGCATTTCTCTTATTTCACCCTTTATTGATTTTATTTATAGGATTGTGATATAACACTTATTATTTCATGGGGTGAAAGAGGGATCCCAACTTATTAAGAGCAGAAGATGTTGTTCCTTAAGAGAAGGATATATATACCTCTGATTTTAGCATGCTCATTCTAGATTTTCCCCTTTTCCTTCTCTACTTTATTGGATAAGTGTGTGAAAAAATAAAACATAAAGAAATGAGCATAGGGACAAGGTTCATATAATAGATAAGGGTATCATGGTTCTACATGGATCTCTCCTTCTCAAAGATCATAGTTTCCATCGAAACATCATTGACCAAACTATATGGACCAAAATGAAGAATAAGGACTAAACATTAGCCAAATGTTGTAGTTTCAAAAGCCCATTTTGTTTTCCCACATGCATTAGAACCAAATAGAATACTTCCAAAAATGGTTTTATTCACAAGAACAAAAACATGGGAACGACTCAACATGAAAAACAAAAGAAGAAACTTGAGACAAGGAAGGAAATATGTACAAAGGGTAGGGCCCTATCCATCAAATATTATTGAAAATATCGTTTCAAGTCTTGGCCATTGACAGGAAGAGAGTCCATCTTTCCATCCAAATATTGGAAGCAATATGTGTGGTGGCCAAGTTTGTCATGAACTAGATAAGGTCTTATCCATAAGGATTGGAACTTAGTGTGCTTCCCCTCTCTTGATTGGATTTATCCATATTCAAAACCAAGTCTCCCACACTGAATTCCTTCTCCCACGGACTTCTTTTAAAACCATCTCTTGATACGGTTTTGATGAAGAGAAATTTTTTCTTTAGCTTTCTTCCTTTCTTAATGTAGATTCAAGAGAGTGTCTATCCTACTCTGAACCAAAATAAAAGTGTTAACATAAGACTCTTATGAAAGTTGAAGGGAAGGGAGGTAGATGTTCAGAGGTAGGATGACTTCTTTTCCATATACCAGAAAGTAAAGAGAGGGTTTAAGAGAGGGTTTAGGCATGACACATTTAGACGATAGAGCATTCACCAAAGCATTATGCAAGTTCCTATGTTTAGGATAAACATTCTTCTTGATAATGCATATAATATTTTTATTGGTTGACTCAGCAAGGCCATTACCATATGGATAATAATTAGAATAATGCTTCAATACGATTGCATTTTCTAATGTAAAGTCATAAAGTTTAAGCGATGAGAAATAAGTTGCATTATAAAAAATAAGTGATATCAGACTGTCAAACCTGGTGATGATATTATGTTTAAGGAAATTGATGACTTCCTAATCATTCACGTAATTAAGAGGAACCAATTATGGCCATCGTATGCAGTAATTTTTATCTATGAGGATGTAACAGTGTTGCTTCGATGAGTGTGGAAATATTTCACTGATGACATCCAATTCCTATTATTGGAAAGTCTCTTCTATAGAAATAGGCTGCAATGGGGAAGCTCAATTTCTATCTTAACCAATTCATTTATGACAAACCATACACTTATGGGAATAAACATCAGCATCCTTAAAAAATGTGGGCCAATAGCAACCTCACTACATAATATTCACAGTATTGTCACTCATATAATGTCTACTAACTATTTTTTCGTCAACATCGCGCAATACCCTTTCTAAATCTTGTTCTTCCGTACATCTGAGCAGGACCCCGTTATGGTGCTTCTTGAAAAGCACTTCGTGCACCAACTAATATGATAAAGCTTTGAGTCTAGTATCCCTCTTCTATATTCTTGATAAGTGTGAGGGTAGGGTATCATGCTTAATATATTGTCACACATATGCCTACCAAGAGGTGGATCCATCAATGGGGGTGGCTTTCTCGATGCTATAAATTTCAATTTCCTACTCTAATCTAGAAGCATCATCTTCTGGTGTATTGACTGCCTCTGCTGCTACCTAGCATAGACCATGGTCTTTTATCATGTGAACTAGCTTAAACTCAAGATCTTACTTTTGTAAGCTTATCATCTAGGTTGTTATTATTTCACCCATCTCTTGTTGAACAAAAAATGATCTAATCATTGCACGAGGCACAAATATCATAACATGATTTTTTAGAAGATAAGACCTTACGTGTTTCACTTCCTTATAGACTACATAAGATTGTTTTTCAATGGAAAAATAGTTTAATTAATTTCCTTGCAAGATGAAACTCATGAATTATATAGGTTGTTCATTACCTTGAGCATCCTTTTGTGTGAGTACGATAGTAATAGAAGTATCAAAATTGAAAGTACAACAACATGAAATCATTTTTGTCTTTTACCCCACCTGCATATTGCATCCTTCTTTATCATCTCCTGTAATGGTTTCACTATATGTGCATATTCTGAGATGAACTTGCAAAGGAAATTGATTTTGTTAAGAAGGACTGCATAGATTTCTTGTTAACAAAGAAGGGAATATGAGCGATATTTTTGACCTATTCTAGGCCCACTTTAATCCCACTCTTTGCAATGATAAGGCACAAGATATTTCCCTCGAACACTACAAAAATGATCTTCTTAGGATTCATAGATATCCGATATTTGCAGCATTGCTCGAAAATTTGATTTAGATTATGCAAGTGATCAAATATATTCTTTGAAAACACTGTCACATAATCAAATTAAACCACAATGCTCTGTCTAAGTCAACCATGAGATTTTATGTCCATAGCATGTTGAAAAGCGGCTTATGCCTTGAAAAGTAAAAAAGGCATCCTTTTGAAGGAAAATGTACCCCACTTCGATCTAAAAGTGGTTCTCTGTCTATTGGGTTCTGCCACCAGAACTTAGTTGTATCCGTAAAAATCAACCAGCAATGAGAACATTTCAAACCCCAATACTATTTGCAAAATCTACTCCATTTACAACACTAGGTAATTGTCTTTGTCTAAGGCATGATTCAAATTGAAAAAATCAACACAGATGTGTATCTCCCTAGACTTTTTCCTAATGGGAACAAGATTGGAGACCCATGTTGAATGACGAACTTTAAATATGACTTGAGCATCTAGAATTTTCCTTAATTCTTTCTAAATGAGGGGTTTAAGCATGGGTAGAAATTTTCTCAGTTTTTTTTTTAAAAGATTGATAGGTCCTTCCTTGATGGGAATTACTAGATTATTCATGTGTCATATGTCTTAATATAATTGTAATTCCATGTCAATACATCTTGGTACTATTTAAAAAGGCGGATAAAAGCTTGTTGTCATTGAGGTGAACAACAAGTACCAATATTTACATACTTTGGATCTTCTTCGGTGCTAATTTTTACTTGTTCGCGCGAACATGAAGAGTTCTCAGTCTTTGAATTGACTATCCCCTTACATCAATTTTGCAAGTCGTATAATTTTTCAAGTGATACCAAAACTTTGGGCATGGGATCTCATTTGCTTGCTTGTGCTAACCCCTACAACACTTTCTCGTGATTGTCTTCATCAATAGCTATATCCTAGAATACATCATAATTTTCCAGAAAATCCAATATCTCTTGTTCATAATTTTTTATATTAGGTGATGCACAATATATCATATTTTGTACCTTTCATGCGACATGTTTTGAGTCACCAATTTCTTTGAACGCTTCAACTTTGAGGTTGGTGGATTATTTCAAACATATAATGAGTGCTTCATATTCTGCAATGTTATTGTTAGGACTCTGAATTGTCTATTTTTTACCTTACATTTTGCTATGATATTACTCCTTTTTACCTATGAATTGAAACCCTTGATATCACTCTCGAACTCATTATCCCAAGGTATGAAGTAACTCTCCTCATTTGCTATATGATTAATTATTCAACACATATTCATGTTATCTTTACAATTAATTACCTAAGTCACTGACAGTTGATTGGAATTGTTCAAAGACCACAGAATCAGGAGTCACAGTTGCTGCAACACCAGGAACAGCAACTGTGCAATTGCTGCAACACCGGAAGCAGCAACTGACTAAAGTAGGAAATGTCTTAATTCGCAACAGCATCATTCCGAAGCTGGCAAGACTATACTCGGCCGATGATGATAAAGCAGGATCAAGTCAATCCAGCCACAGACACGGGAACATCAGGAACAGCACAAAGTATTTTAAAGACGGTTAAGATGCACCAAATCAGCAACAATAGCAGAGTAACCGAAGATAGCATGAGGAATCCGAGGAGATAGACAAAGATCATCCGTTTTGCGATAACGGAAAGAATCGATTAACCAAGGATGACAAAGATAATATATGGTTGTAACAGTATGATGTAACAGGAACCGATTTCCTATTTTTGTACAGGAAAATTAAACTGTGGAACAATATATTGTAATAGATGTCTCCTCTATAAAGAGGAGACAACTACAGTTGGAAAACTAGCGCGTGATACTGAATCATTGTAATGCTGAAGGTCGGAACTTCTGTTGTAATTGAACTCTTGGAAGATGAATAAAGTTTGGTTCTGAGCATTTTAATTTAGTAATTGTGTGCAGGGGAATCTTGTGAGAGGGACAGGGCCCACCTTCTTCACAAGATTCACCCCATTTCTTTTCCTGTTAAGTGTGTGTTAATTCTGTATGTGTTAGCCTTGTTTCTGGTATTTTTCTTTTGTTGATACATTGTTCCTTTAATCGATTGGCGCTGTGAGAAGTGTGTCACCGCTGAATAGGATTTTGGTGTGTATTGGCGACTGATCACAGAGGCAGGTGCTGGGCATCCTTATTCTGAGGACAGGGTCCTGGTCCTCTGTTACAAGCAGCCATCATTTTTCCGCAGATTTTTTATCTCTACTTAGTTTCATTTCATTTTTGCAAAAGTTTAAGACTGCTATAACACAGAGTAAGCGTTTGATAGGAATTAGATTTGTTTTACTACAACTTTTAATGCTTTTAAACTTAAAGTACATACAGTACGCGGTCACCTTCGAGATAAAAAGACTTTCCCGGGTTGACAAATTAATGTGGTGCTCAACTGTTAATCAATAACAATTCGAGCGACCAACATTTTGGCGCCGTTGCCGGGGAAGGCGACTAAAAATTCTTTAGAATAACAGGTGCATGAGAGGACGCAAGAAAGCTAACTTCGCAGGCGGTAAGGGCACAGGAGGCGGAAGAAAGACTTTCATTGACGAGATCATTTCAAAAGCTGAGACATCTCAGAGAACGAGTTCCCGAAGACCTCAAATTCAGTATTCTTCTCAAACAGATCATCAGACAAAAGAAGTACTAGGGCCTGAAAGGAAGCTGGAAACACCAGAGCACATTGAGGAACCAGTAGAGGAACCTGAAGAATCAGAAGATACTGAAGACAGAGCCAGTGACTCAGGGAGAAGAATAATGGAGGATAACAGAGCAGAAGGAAGGGGGGAAAACTCACTTTCCACCCTAGAATTTCCTATTGGGGACCTCCCAAGAGGAGCAGTCCCTATGAAAAATATTCCACCTGCGGCATTGCCTAATTTTCATGGGTTATCCTCTGAAGATCCCGATGAATTCCTCTTTGAATTTGATATACAGTGTAGAAGTTATGATTATGTAACTCCTGCTCAGAAGTTACAATTGTTTCCAGCAACACTAAAAGGGAATGCATTAAGATGGTTTATGAGCCTAGGGGCTCATGTAATCACCACATGGGATCAAATGAAAGAAAACTTTCTGAGCAAGTATCAGGACTACTGTCGAACAAGAGAAAGGAAGGAAGAATTGTTTAAAATGGTTCAGAAAGAGGATGAGAATCTGGAGGACTTTGTAGAGAGACTGCAATATAATTTGCAGCGATCAGATCACCCAACCATGAGTAAGGATATTCTAAAGACAATACTGCTAAAAGGAGTACGAGATGACTGCCTATATATGTTAAATATGCTCGGAAAAGGGGATATTTCCAAAGAACCATTTGATGATATTATTAACCTCTGCATGCAGTGTTCCAGAGGAGCAGCAAGTAGACCAAAAACTAGGGGCAGTACATATTCAAGAGTTCAGAAGTCAGCAAGCGGAGGAGCAACACAAGCTGAAATAGGTAATCTGCTTGAAGAATTCAAAACTGAAATGCTAAGCTCTTTTGCTTCACAAATTGATGCTCTGTAGGTTAAAAAGAAACAGGCAGAAGCAGAAGCTGCCCTGGCTATCTTTTGCTCCAACTGCAGAGGAAAGCATCCACTGCGGGAATGTCCATTGGATAAGGTACCTATTTGTACCATTTGTGAAAAGGGTCATGAAACTCAGCAATTCCCCTCTTTGCCAGGAATAAAGGCAGCACTGCAATCAACTGAAGAAGAAGCTGAAGCAGTGTACCTGATGACACAGAGGAGGAAATGGCCACAAAGACAAAGTATGAGTTCTAACATATCATTTAGTCGTTGGAATAATCAGTCTCCTTTTCAAACAAATTTCCCACCCATGAATCAAATGCAATACCCACCCTTTAATCTGATGCAATTTCCTATGCAGCAACCAAATCCTCCTTTTACTGACCCTACTATGTGGAATCCTTGGACTTTTCAACAACCTTATTTCAATCAATGGAATCCAAATTGGGCAGCCCAGCAGATTCCATTTCCTCAACACCATCAATCTCTTTCCTTACCATCTAATGCCCCGCAGAATAACCAATCAATGAGACCCCAACTGCCTGTGCAACCTAATCCCAATCCAAACAATAATAAAGCCTTGCAGGTAATCGATATTCAAAGTCAACCTGTCCCCCCTATGCAATGTAATGATATCCATTTACGCTCTAGGAGGATAGTTGAACCCATCATAGATGACATTACTGACTCTGAAAAAGAAGAAACTAGAAAGGAAAAGTCATCTAACAAAGACACTGAAATTCTTAAATCATCTTCTAACAAGACTGTCCAAACAGCAGAGCCACCCTTTCCTGAAATATTGGCTCTTACTAAAACATTTGAGCCACCAGCTTTTAACCTTTTAGGAGAACTACAGAATTTATATGTCAAAATCCCATTATTGCAAGCACTAAGAGATGTCCCTATCTATGTTAGAATTGTTAGGGATATTTGTATAAAAAAACCTGGAAGAAAAGCCAAGGAACCCTTCACAGTTCATGTGATGGGGGAACTGACTGCTTTGATAACAGAAAAAGGCCCCCCTGTGAAATACGATGACCTTGGTCACCCTACAGTAACAGTTCAGGTCGGCAAAACCTTTGTCTCTAAAGTTCTAGTAGATCTAGGTGTAGCAATAAACATTATGACACTCAAAACAACACAATTACTGCAGTTAAAACACTTAATTATGGAAACCCCAACCATTTTAGAGTTGGCTGATCGCTCTACAATTAAACCTGAAGGAGTCATTGAAGACCTGGTAATTTCTGTAGAATCTTGGAATTACCCAGCTGACTTTGTGGTGTTACAAACTAAAACAAAGTTGGGGGGTCATCCATTAATTCTAGGAAGACCTTAGCTCGCTACAGCAGATGCTTTTATCAGCTGTAGGTCTGGATCAATGACAATATCTAATGGGCAGGAAACCAAACAGCTGACTCTTTATCCTCATGCCACACCCATGATTAATAACGATAATTCAATATGGGTAGATTATGAGGATAGGAAACCCAACCTATTTTAACTGTTGGACAAGCTTTAAATCTCAAAGACTCAACCAAAGATGAGCTAATCAACAAATTTATTTCTGAACCTTCTTCGGTTAGCTCAAAAATACATAATCACCTCACTGCAATCCTAGAATCTGAATCCCAGAACAACCTTGAAACTGAAAATTTACCTCATATATTAGCTGGCAGTCCTTCCAAAAGTATAACAGTAGAGATCGAACCAGGAAAAACACTAAATATAAATCCTAATCTAACAGATGATCAAAAACAACAGTTAATGAAGCTAATCAAAGAAAATAAAGAAGCATTTGATTGGGATTATACAGACATGAAAGGGATTTCTCCTGAACTATGCACTCACCGCATTTATATTAAAGAAGGATCCCGGCCAGATTGTCAACCCCAAAGACGAATGAACCCCAATTTAAGGGAAATAGTAAAAGAAGAGCTTCAAAAATTGTTAAATACAGGATTTATATATCCCATATCTGATAGTGAATGGGTTTCTCCGCTAGTAATAGTACCAAGAAAAATGGGAAATGGCGAGTATGTGTAGACTATAGAGCCCTAAATAAGGCTACCCAGATTGACCATTTCCCTTTACCATTCATTGATCAGGTATTAGATAACTTAGCTGGTAAGAAGTTCTTTTCCTTTTTGGATGGATTTAGCGGATACAATCAGATAAGGATTGCACCCCAGGATCAGGATAAAACCACTTTTACTAGCCCTTGGGGGACCTTTGCTTATAGGGTTCTTCCATTTGGGCTATGTAACGCCCCAGCAACATTTCAAAGAGCGGTGATAGGGATCTTCTCTGATATGATAAATGATTCCTTAGAAATTTTTATGGACGACTTTACTCCTTATGGAACAACCTTTGAAGATGCCCTGCAGAATCTTGAAAAAGTACTTAAGCGGTGTATAGAAGCACATCTTGCCTTAAGTACTGAGAAATGCCATATGATGATGAATGAAGACATTGTATTAGGTCACTTTGTTTCATTGTTAGGAATTCAAGTCGATCCCGCAAAAATACAGGTAATTTTGGCCCTCCCTATCCCCAAAACCCAGATAGAAGTAAGGAGTTTCTTAGGACATGCAGGGTATTATAGAAGATTTATCAAAGACTTTTCTAAGATAGCTTCTCCTCTATTTGTGTTACTAATGAAAAATGTTGAATTTAAGTGGACTGATGATTGTGAAAAAGCATTTGATCAGCTTAAACATCAGTTGTCCATAGCTCCCATTTTGAGAGGACCAGATTGGGCACTCCCCTTTCACATATCCTTTGATGCCTCGGACACTGCCATTAGAGCTGTCCTGGGACAGGAAGAAAATGGTCTACCCTATTCCATTTATTTCATTAGTAAAAACATGACTCCCGCAGAACTTAATTATACAGTCACCGAGAAAGAATTTCTAGCAGTTATTTATGCTATCAACAAATTTCGACATTACATTACTGGTTATACTACTTTTTTGCATACTGACCACTCGGCCATTAAATATCTAATGAATAAATCAGTTACAAATGCTCGAGTCACTAGATGGTTACTGTTATTACGGAATTTGATATCACAATCGTAGACCGACCAGGAAAAGAAAATGTAGTTGCTGACTTTCTTTCTCGGTTAAAAACTAATGAAAATATTCTAGTAGATGATTCTTTTCTCGATGAGTATTTATTTGCAATCTTTGCTCACTCACCTTGGTATGCAAACATTGCTAACTACTTAGTTGCAGGAAAATTACCATCACACCTATCGCATAGAGAAAAAGGAAAATTATTCAGCAGAGCGCTAGGTACAGCTGGATAAGCGGCTGTTTGTTTCACACAGGACTCGATCAGGAGATCCGAATATGCATTGGTGAAGATCAGATTTATGATGTATTGAAAGCTTGCCACGATGGACCTTGTGGAGGACATTTCGCGGATAAAAGAACAGCACACAAAGTTCTCAGGATGGGATATTACTGGCCCTCAATCTTCAAAGATGCAAAGAAATATGTTAGGGCCTGTGATAGCTGCCAAAGAATGGGCCAGCCTAACCACAGGGATGAAATGCCACTCAATCCCCAGGTAATTCTTGAACCATTTGAAAGATGGGCACTAGATTTTATAGGTCCCATTAATCCTCCATCTAATCAAAGAATTTACATACTAGTATGTACAGACTACATGACTAAGTGGGTAGAGGCCAAGGCACTTATCAAAGCTAATGAGGAATTAGTATTAACATTTTTATTTGAAGAAATCTTCGCTAGGTTTGGATTGCCTAGGGAGCTAGTCACTGACAAAGGACCTCCTTTTAATTCCCATGGCTTCAAAGACACATTGCAGAAATACCATATTAAGCATAGAATGACCACACCTTATCACCCCCAGTCAAATGGGCAGGTGGAAAGCACCAACAAAGTCATAGAAGCTATTCTGACAAAAACAATAAAGGAGAACAAGAGGGACTGGTTTCAAAAGTTGCTTGAAGCACTTTGGGCTTATAGAACCACTTGGAAGAACACCACAGGCTTTTCACCCTATGATTTAGTTTTTGGTAAAAATGTTGTTTTCCCTTTGGAGTTTGAAATCAAAACTTTGAGAACTGCTTTAGTTGTTAACCTTGATTTGACTGATGCACAGACAGCCAGGTTGCAGTAGCTGCAGGAGCTAGACGAGAAAAGATTGGATGCCATCCACCAGACAACCATGATTCAGCAACAAAGAACTAGATGGCATGATAAAACTATTAAGCAGAAGTAGTTCCAGAAAGGTAACTGGGCTTTACTGTATGACTCCCGTTTCAAGAATTTCCAAGGTAAATTGAGAACAAGGTGGCTAGGACCTTATGAAATAGATGTTGTATTTCCAAACGAAACAGTCAGACTTTTAACGATTGATGATAATAGAACACCGTTATTAGTGAATGGATACCGACTCTGTCCGTATCAACGGCCTGTTTCTAAGGAGGATTTCAAAGCTACTTGCATGGTAGAATTATATTATGTTTTCTTGGGGGAATTTGCTTCCCCTAAGGGCACTTAAATTTCTGTTCATTTATTTATTCTTAGATTAGATTTCTGAACTAATAATCCCTGCCAAGGGGTTTCTATGTTACAATTAGTTGTTTTGCAGATCTTACTTTTGGAGGATGGCTGAGAATAAAAATCCTAAAAGGATCACTTTGCAGCTTGGGAACGCTTTTTGGATCATAAGTCAAGTTTTACACCATTACCAGTTGCTGCAACACCACTTTCCATCATTCCCGTTGCTGCAACACCACTTTCCGTCATTCCCTGTTGCCGCAACACCACTTTCCGTCATTCCCCGTTGCTGCAACACCACTTTTCGTCATTCCCCGTTACTGCAACACCACTTTCTGTCAATACAATATCATTTCCCCGTTGCCGTAACAGCACTTACCGCACGAGCTTATGTTCCGGCAAAATGTCACTTTTCAACATTGCAACACCAATCCCAGCACTTAACGAATCATCATCCTGATGGAATATATTTCGCTGCATTCAAGGGACCAGCCAAGCACTCTAACAAGTACACGTCGTCACTGCTACTTCCCGTCAGATCGCTTGTGTGCTCACAATTAAAAACCCATTCAAATTATGATTAAGACAGAAAAGACAAGATAAGACTTTTGCGTGCGACTAAAGGTAAAAAGTAAAGGTACGCATGTTTAAGTGTGAATATTAATTTATAGTTAATGCGGAGATGTGATACGACGGCCGAAATCATTATATTGCCAATCAAATCATTCAACCGTAGATTTGGGGGGGATTACCAAAATATCACAATTATTCCATAACACGTAATCGCCACCACCCTTATCCCTCGCGGTAATATCTAAAACTTACTCTGTCGTGGCATATCCTCATTTGTAACGGTTTGCTCTGTTTCAAACTCGGAAACCAGGCTCTGTATCGTGTATTGTTCGCTGAAGCAGCAGCTATAGGAGGAAATCTGATTACCTATGAACCTGGCACAACAGCACTACTAGAACTCTACCCCGAGGTTTATCAATTTTTTCTGTAGGCAGGATGGGTAGATTACTTCAGAAGACTTCCAGACTTCAACACACAGCAAGTGTTGGAGTTCGCATGCAATTTGAGAGAGGGATTTTCAACAGTCTAGGGAGTACATATACCGGTAGTAGAGGAAGATGTAGCCCAAGTCTCTAGGCTACCAACCAACGGTATACGATGGTTCAGCAGGAAACATCTTATTTTGAATGCACAGCAAGGCTTCTTTCTACCGGGTGAACACGTAGAAGCTAAAGGCAGAAGGGTCACTCTTCAGTCACTGCCTCCACCATGGCCAAAGGTCGCGGAGTTTGTTAAGAAATACTTAACTTGCGAAGGTCGTTACCAGGTAATTTACCAACACAACTTCGTTTTGTTAAATCATTTGAGGCATCGACAGTTCATAAATATGCCCTATTATCTATTGGGTTATCTGAAAAACATGGCACATTATTCTGAAAAAACGAAGCATCCAGCCCTTTCCCTTAAACACCATAGGTTAGCCCAACTCCTGATAAATAGAGGCTTTTCTCTAAATCAACCACCCCCCATCATTAATCCTCCCCAGCAAATGGAGGAAGATCCCCAGCAGCCGGAACAAGTACCCCAGGAGGAAGTTCCCCAATAGCCGAAACAAGTACCCCAGGAGGAAGTTCCCCAGCAGCCGGAACAAATACCTCAGGAAGTCCCCCAGCAGCCAGAGCAAATCCCTCAAGAAATTCCTCAGCAATTAACAGTAGAAACACCCCTGTAGAGGACCCCATCCCCCAATGAAGCTCAACTATCCACTCCTGTGCTTCATATTCCTACTGATGATTCTGAGGATAATACCCCCATCATTTCTTTTAAAAGGAAAAAACAACAGGTAATTGAAACTCCACCAAAAAGGAGGAGAACCAGGGCTTCAATCAAAGCAGCTGCTAGTCCTGATAGTCTCCCCAGCCCAAAGGAAAGTGACCGAAAAAGAAAAATCGTTGATTTTCCTGCCTCCTTAAAGAGGCAGAGAAAACAGTCAACCACAGCAGCTAAAATTACCAGCCCCCTGATTCCCAGTTCTCTACCTATTATCCTAACACCCCGTATTCCAATCATTCCAGAATAGTCCCTTTCCTCACCCTCTGCGGCTGAGATGCAGAGCGTTGACAGCTTTGTGACAACATTTTCTGAGGCAGTTGATACACAAGAACCACCTGCCGAAAAATCCAAAATAGACACCCAAGATGATATGGGGCAAGTGGCTGTTACACAAGAACCAGCCACTGACCCAACATGTGACACACAAGAACCACCTGTTGGGGATGAAAATGCCCAAATGAACACAGAACAACAATCCTCCCATCCACTAGATCCTGCAGGTACGCAAGCCCCGCTTACCATAGCCTCCCTGCAGGAAGAAATTGAGTTTTTAAAATCCCAGATTAAAGATTATCAACAGGAGATAATAATGGTCAAGGAAGCCTACCAGAATGAATATAATCTCCACTTCCTAGCACGGGTAGCAATGGTAACAGAAAAGAGTCAGTATAATGAGTACATGTGCAGTGAATGTGGAGAATTATACACTCAAGCAGGATATAAGGTAGTACAGGTCCCAACGAATGAAGTTAATCCGCCACCCCCTGCTGCTACAGAGAAACCTGCTGTTGTAATCATAACAGAACAACTTGCTGTTACACAAGAACCAGCAGGGAGAGCAACAGAAGAAATACAACAACCTGCTGCCACACAAGAACTAGCAGGAGTTGCAGGAGTAGAAGAAGAAAAACCCGCTGTTACACAAGAACCAACAGGTTTTCCAAAAGCTGTAAAAGAAGAAATACAGCAGCCTGTTGTCACACAAGAACCAGCAGGAGCTGCAGGAGCAGAGAAAGAACAGCATGTTGTCACACAAGAATCAGCAGGTTTTCCAACAGCTATGGAGGAAGACATGGTACCACCACGACCCACCCAAACTATTGTAGAACAGAGATCCTTTATTGACGCTTATGCACAGACTGAAGTCACTGAACTCCACTGTGTCAAGGAAGCGTATGTACAGACTGAACTCACTGGACTCCACTGTGTCAAGGATGCCTATGCACAGACTGAAACCCCTTCTGTCAAAAATGCTCGCACGGAGACCTTTAGCTTTCAACAGCTAAAGGACACATGGAGAATAGAATATGAGCTCTCATAAGGAAAGGCATTCCAACAGCAGAAGGCACTCTGGTTCAGCTATGTATATAGAAATTGGGATGCATTGGAATAGTCTAGAGCCCAACATAAAGAAAATAAGGAGGTAAAAGCTAGGCTATCTCGTGCTTTTGATCTGCTTCAGAGGGTATTGGCTACAAGAAAGCCCTCTTTTAACTATGCAGTATTCTTGAGAGAATGCCTGGCGTTCTTACAAATAAAAGAAATAAGAGATAGAAGACCACACCAAGTTAATACACCTAACCAGTTTATTGCAACATTCAAGGAAGCACCACATAACGATCAAAACTTTCTTTGTGAACTCTATCTTCACAACGAGGCTATGCCTGAAGACAGATAATATACTTCCTGTTGTTGGTGATATTCAAATAAGAGCATTTATCTCTTTTCTAGCTAATCAATTAACTTGGAAAAATGCCTACATGTCAGCAGAACATAATGAGAACAACTGCCTCCTGTGGATTCGAAATGAACCACATAATCCAGCTACTTTCATTGCACAACATCGGAATTATGTAAGTAATCCAGAATTGGCTAACCATATAAAGAAGCTACAAGCAGGGGTTTTGTAGGACTGCCAGCATTATGTGAAAACAAAAGGGGCACTGGCTGTTGAAGCAAACAAGTTATTCTAGGAACATTGTCCCAGAGAAAGACAGGAATACCACCCCTACAATCGCCTCAATCTCCAGGTAGCGATTTCACGCATACCTTTTTATGTTAAATGTATAGAGAACTGTACGGAGAAGTGGATCGGCTACCATTTTCATTTCCCTCTCTTATGGTTACCTGGTCGGAAATATAAAGCTCATTATAAATTAACCAAGAAGGAGGAGGTAGCAGCATGGCAGCAGATACAGAATGTTCAGGGTTTCAAAAGCAAGTCGGATAAGACCTTCTCAAGCTACTCTATTAGCAACTTACACTGTTCATCCCAGTTCTCCGACTCAGATTCAGACTAAACGTTGCATGAGGACATGCAACCCTTTCAGTTGGGGGGGATGTTAGGACTCTGAATTGTCTACTTTTGACCCTACATTCTGTTATGATATTACTCTTTTTAACCTATGAATTGAAACCCTTGATATCATTTTTGATCTCATCATCGCAAGGTATGAAGTAACTCTCCTCATTTGTTATATGATTAATTATTCAACACATATTCATGTTATCTTTACAATTAATATTTGGAAATTAGCTAAGTCGCTGACAGTTGATTGGAATTGTCCAAAGTCCAAAGAATCATGATTCACAGTTGCTGCAACACCAGGAACAGCAACTGTGCAGTTGCTGCAACACCAGAAGCAGCAACTAACTAAAGTGGGAAATGTCTTAATTCGCAACAGCAACTATCCGAAGCTGGCAAGACTATACTCGGCCGATGATGATAAATCAGGATCAAGTCAATCCAGCCACAGACACGGGAACACCAGGAATAGCACGAAGTATTTTAAGGGAAGGTTAAGATGTACCGAATCAGCAACAACATCAGAGTAACCGAAGAGAGCATGAGGAATCCGAGGAAATAGATGAATATCATCTGTTTTGCAACAACGAAAAGAACCGATTAACCAAGGATGACAAAGATAATATATGGTTGTAATAGTATGCTGTAACAGGAATCAATTTCCTATTTTTGTACGGAAGAATTAAACTGTAGGACAATCTATTGTAAATAGATGTCTCCTCTATAAAGAGGAGACATCTACAGTTGAAAGACTAGCATGTGATACCGAATTATTGTAGTGCTGAAGGTCGGAACCTCTGTTGTAACTGAACTCTTGGCAAATGAATAAAGTTTTGTTCTGAGCAATTTGATTTAATATTTGTGTGCAGGGGAATCTTGTGAGAGGGACAGGGCCCACCTTCTTCACAAGATTCACCCATTCCTTTTCTATTAAGTGTGTGTTAATTTTGTATGTGTTTGGCCTTGCTTCTAATAATTCCCTTTTGTTGATACGCTGTTCCTTTGATCGATTGGCACTGTGAGAAGTGTGTCACCGGTGAATGGGATTTTGGTGTGTATTGGCGACTGGTCATGGAGGCAAGTGCTGGGCGTCCTTATTCTAAGTACAGGGTCCTAGTCCTCTGTTACAAACAGCCATCACTTTTCTGCAGATTTGTTATCTTTACTTAATTTCATTTCATTTCTGCAATAGTTTAAGACTGCTGTAACGCAGAGTAAGTGTTTGATAGGAATTAGATTTGTTTTACTATAGCTCTTAATGCTTTTTAAATTAAAGTGCATACAGTATGAGGTCACCTTTGAAATAAAAGGACTTTCCCAGGTTGACAAATTAATGTGGTACTCGACTGTTAATCAATAACAATTCGAGCAAACAACAGTGTATATGGATGGTATATGGTGGAAAATGATGGAAATTAGGTGGATTTTAATAAAAAAAAATTGATCAAAAACGAGGGCCAACATCTCTCCCTTGCTTACTCTCAAGCATGTCCTCATGCTTGCCTCTGTCTCCTTGACCTTTTTCTTTTATATGCTGACTGGCCTGTTGATGTACCTGTGGCTCTGACCCTTGAAGATGAAGCTTTCTCTTGAGCTACCTGTAAAAGGATATCTATGCCTTCATGTACTTTTTCTCCTTCCTTGTAGATGACATTCCTTACTTTTTCTCCTTTCCTTTCCTCTGTTTTCCTAAAAAGAAATTTCATCATTTCTCTTTGAAGTGTTGCTCTTTGTAATATTCTTCACCTATCAGTGGATTTTTTTTTTATTTTTTTTTGCTTGGGCTATGTATTTTGGAGTGATGGGAACAAAAATGTCTCTGATTGTGATGAGGTTTCACCACCAACACACAAATACAACAACTTTACATTATTCCTCCTCTCTTGATAAAACACCAGAAATAACATCAATAAATCATTTTCGATGAGCAGATTCAGAGAAGACAACAAATACAACTTGAATTTTGTAGTACATTCTGACACAACATTCATGTCCCTCGCAACATCAACGATTTCACTTAAAGGAGCCAATATCCATTTGCCCTCACATCTTCACTGAAAGAAGTCAACCTTACAATGTCACACTGTGACAAAGAAAACACCAATCGAACAAATCAAAGCTTCTTTCACTTGTGCAAGGGGTTTTCTTCTTGTATAATTCCACTACAAAATAACTTGTGCCAATCCTCTTTATGACTAGGCATTCTCTTTCAATTTAGCAATTATTTTGCCCATGCAATAGACAAAATAGGGGTTGAAAGAACCATAAAAATATCCCAAATAGAAATGAATTTGAGAAAACTGCCCGCGCGGAGCCTAGTTAGGCTCATTCCGAAGAAAACCCATGTTTTTGTTTTTCAAATTTCATTTTCTTTTGCTCAGGAAAAGCAATGAAAAATAGTGGCCTTTAAAAATCCAAATGCATTTCTAGGACTGAATAAAATTTCATGATCATTAAATTTGAAATCAATTTCTCTCTTCAAATGCTTCTCCAGTATCCTACTTACCTCTTTTTTGATGCCCTTGACAAAGAGATGAAACCAATCCTTTAAAATATGAACTTACTGCTTCTGCAAACACAAAATTTTGATATAGAAAGATTATAAAAAACATAATAAACATGTTTTTATTAATCTATTTCTTATATTCTATCCTCTGTTTCATCAAAATTTAAAAAAAAAAACCCTTTATCTCTGATGTAGAATTCTCTGTTTTTGAATTGGCTGTGTAGAAAAATCAATTTTTTTATGTCACAATATCTTTTTTTTCTTCGAATTCTCACATAAGTTTGCCTCTCATTAAGACAAAATCACCATGCAGTCATTCTGCAATAATCTAAGCTCACTGTGTGCAAAAATTTTCAAAGAATGGCTTACTGTATATATGTCAACATTCATCAAATAACTCATGAAATGGCTTCATTGCATATATAAAATTTGTGAACTGCATTTTTCAAATATGAATGAGGAAATCGTTTTTTAAGATACCTGAGCTGCAACAAAATCAATTAAACCCTCTATCTCTGTCTCCAGCAACTAAATGCTCGGAATTTGAAATCTGGAAAAAACTCTCTGCTCTTTCAGAAATCGAAATTGATTTATACTTTGTCTTTTCGGAACTCAAAAATCAATTCTTGGAATGATTGACTCTCTCTTAAATTGAAATCAAATTATTGAAATGAACAATTTTCACAAATCTGAACAATTGTTTTCAAATTCACCTTCTCTTCCTTCTTAGAAATCGAGTTCTTTTATGCAATCTACAGTCTTCTTATCACATTCTTCCCTAGCAATTACAATTTTTCCACTCGTAGTTTTAGCTCTAGTGCTCATGAATTCACAACC
This sequence comes from Pinus taeda, assembly GCA_000404065.3. Classification (NCBI taxonomy): domain Eukaryota; kingdom Viridiplantae; phylum Streptophyta; class Pinopsida; order Pinales; family Pinaceae; genus Pinus; species Pinus taeda. The sequence goes on from APFE031121527.1 coordinate 25,966, forward strand.
TTAACACTGGCTTCGAACTCACCATGCACTGCTCATTGTTGTTCATTAAAAGACGTTCATGGTGATGGAGAAATCATTTCTAAGTTATCAATGTTCTGTAAAGATTATACATTGGGGTTTGATTGTAATAACTAATGATTGGAAATTGGTTTCTGTTGACATCACTGAAGTTCAAACCCTGATTTTCAGAACAAACTAACCCTCTTCAATTGCAATTTAATTCGCAAAGATTTGGTTATTACTGCAAATTGATTTTGAAAGATATGAATCTAACGTCTCAAACTGGCAATTTACTGCAAATAGACAATTGGAACTATGACTTCACTTTCCATTAACAACTGGTGATACGAATAAAGATTCCTACCTCTTGTAACACTAACTTTGGGGTCTAAGAAGTAACTAACCCAGAGTTAAAATTGGTGTGATTCATGATCTTTGGAGATTTGCTGAGAACAATTTTAACACTTTGACTTCAACCTTCAGAGATTAAATAACTTCAAAATCATTTTTATGCCTAAAAATCTGGATTACATGCAAAATACTTGGATTCTGGAGAGGATTTGTTTATACGTGTTCCTTTCCTTTTTTAAAAAAAACATCTATACATCAAATAGGGTTATCACAAGTGTACTTTGAGCTAATGGCTATGCTACATTTTGTGTGAGCTGATGGATGTAATGCGTAGACGTTGCTGCATCGATCCTATATATTCCCACTTGTTTCTTCTCATTTCAATTCACTGTTTACATTTCCCATGGCACAACCTTCAGAAATTTACAATGCTTTTCTTTGGATGGAACTCTTGTTTGAATACTGAGAACTATGCTTGTCTTGTCACCAATATTTTTTCATTACCCACTTTTGTTATGTTCATGGCTTCGCTCATTTCGCTGCCCCACGTTCATTATCATTTCTTTTTTATTCATAGCCACCATCATTATGCTGCATGCCCATATTTTAGTTTGTTTGCATCATAATTTCATGTCCTTCATTGCATTGCATTTGTATTTTCCACTTAGGTTTTGTCATATTTTCATATTGTGCTCATTCCATACCTTAGGTTATACTCTTTTCTTTATTTAATTTTAAAATGACCATAGGTTAGGTCATTTTTAAAATTAAATTATTTTCCTTATGATACTAACCTTTAACCTTTGTGTGGTTTTTGCAGGTCAAACAAATTCCTTAGGGGAAAAACAATGCCCTTATTTTTCAATCAAAAATGCTTATAAAAATGTATAGGGAAATGATTTTTTTATATGGTAGGATAATGTATAGGGAAATGATTTTTGTATGGTAGGAGTAAGGTAAATGATATTTTGTAATATAGTTTATTATGATGAAGTTAGTGGGATAAATGTGGAATGGTAAATGTAGTGGAGGAATGGTAGATGTACTAGAATGCATATCAAGTTAAACTAGTTTTATCAATTTCTAGATTTTTTTCAAAAATCAAAGGTTCTAAGAGCAAATTTTTTTTACACTTTCTATACTTGTACTTCCATAATAGCTTGATGTCAATTCTAACTGATGATGTCCTTTGCTGGTTCATTTTTTCCTCATGATGATGGTTCTTCAAGGATATTCTTTGATGGAACGTAGACATTAGTTTCTGCATCTGATATTCAGGTCCCTTTTATATTGTCTTTGTTCAGGTCGCTCGCTAATGAATGTGAATGCGGGTACTTTATTCAGGTCCCTTATCAAACCATTGCTCAAACTATTTGCATAGTTTTATTACGAATCTTCCCCCTTGCTTATTCTGAAACTTGTCCCCAATTCTTTCTTATTTTGGAGGATGATTCCTGCAAAATAAAACTAAAGAAATGGTAAAACAAAATAGAGGATTCATATTGGCCAAACAACTTGGTTTTCCGATATGAATTCGAGTTTGTGTTGTACCAGTTTCCTGGATTTTCACAACCAAACTCCTTTATTATTTTTGATCTTTTTCTATTTTTTTATTCTTTTCTTTTTTGGATGGAGGTGGGGTGTAATGGAGTAGGGAAGTATGAAAAGCTTATGAAAATAGGTTATATTGAAGTCATGATATAGTAGTAAATGGATAGATAATAAGTCTGGACTTCAACATGCATGATCACAGAGCTTAACATACAATATGGATGATGGATGAAATCATGAACAATATGGCTTATGAAAGGCTTCTTTGGAAATGGATGTGACTTTTCATGGTACAAATCTTGACTTTTTTTTTTGATGATTAGCTTCATGTCTTTTTCCTCGATCTCAATTCACGTTGTATGGTTTGTTGGTGTTGTTGGTCAGCAACTGAGAGCAGGCTTCACAAATTCGAGTTTCATTGGATTAACTCAATATCAGGTGAATTCCCACTTCATTTTCACTTGAATACTTTCATTTCATAATCGTAGATATGAATTTTTAAGGATTGATTTTGAAAATCCTTCATCTATGAAATTGACCTCTCAAACCTTCTGGGGACCTGCAAAAACATAGCACTTGCCTGCAATACAATATTAGATGATGGAGGAAGAGAGGTGTACAGTCTCTCTTCTTCCAATAAATATGTAAATAATTACAATCATTTCTTAGAAAACAAGTCCAAATATGATATACAAACAAAATGCATTTATTTACCCCTTGAGGAATGGTGGCCAACCTAGACCTCCTAGTGGTATTTTTTTTACAAAATATTCATTTTATATCCAATTAGAGTGATTCCAAAGCCAAGTTGAAGTTAATTCATATGGATACCGCTAGTATAAACAGGTTTTCAAAATGGTTTTAAATGATATGGTAAAAAGTATAAGGAGTGCCATGTTTGATAGAGTTGCTTGTTAATTTTTAACTAGACCAACAGTCATTGTTTAGAGTGTAACTGTTTCGTTAAAGATCGGATCGATGTGATTCCACTTGAAGATTAAATTAGATTCATTTTTTTTCTAATATAAATAGGTTTGAAAAATCATTAGGTTTGATATCACAAAATTGGTGATGAACAGACCTAGGAGGCAGAGTTTTACTATGCTGATTTGAAGACATGCAATCACTAAATGTGGCATAACTTTTTCATTTGACCTCCAAATGGGATGATTAAAATTGTTTATTGATCTATACTTGAATATATATCTCTCATATAAACATGTTTTGAAAATAAGATGATTTGGTATGTCAAATATGCCAATGAACAGTCAAGACCTATAATTTTTACCATGCAGATTTTTCGAGAAACAGTTAGTATTCCAAGAATAACGTTTTCATATGATACCTGATTGAAGTGATTCAAATTTATTTGGAAACTAGATTCCAATAGATATCTTCCCTATGAATTCCAAGTAAAAATGTTTCCATTAGATATCTAAAATCAAGGTTGTACTAACTCTATCCTCAACATTTCACTTGAGACCTACTTTTGATTTTGATCACATTTTTATTTGTGATATAAATTGAAAATTTCAAAATGGATTCCAAAACTATATTTCAAGAGATATGTAAAAAAACATAATTTAAAAATGATCCTATATGGTTACCCAAAATAGGATTGTTCTTACTGCATTTTTGCCATGTAGTCCTTTCAAATGAATATTGAACAATGATTTGAAGAAATATTCATGACAGTTTGAAACAAAATTATTATGGAAGTCTTATTGTGAATTCATTCTACTTGTTTATTTATTATTATATCCTATTCTATTTTAGAAAAATAATTCATTCTCTCAAGTATAAGTGAATTTCCAATGCATCCATTTTCGTAACAAGATCATAAGTAAACTCATATCCAAATTTGAAAAATATATGTTAATGAATGTTTGGACATGAAAATTTATCTGATCATAAAGATTTGATGAGAAAGAATGTTGAAAAATGGAGTAGTGTTGTGACGTAATGACTAGTTGAAACTAAGTTTTAAGATGATCTTTGTTTGCTTGGCTCTCATTAATTGTCATAGCACAAAACTCTTCTTGTGGTACTTGTTCAAAATCTTGTATGCACAAGGGATCTTGTGATATACATGCTAGAAATTCTTCAATTTCTGGCTCTAATGTTTGATCTTCATTGCATGTGATCCATGACTCATTCACCTCCTCACAAAGATAGCTAGAAGAAAGTTCTAGATTATCTTCTTGTGGATCATCTTCATGGATGTTTTGTTGCTCTTCTATCTTTAGACATGAAGATTCATCCCTAGTGAGCATTCTAAATTGAGGACAAGGACTTGAGAATAGTTTTGTGGTGGCATACCCTCCTTCTCTAAATGATTTCTTTAACATCATGTTTTTTAGATCTTGTCTTACAAATGGATTTTGTAATTATTTTCTGTTTTATCTTTTGTTGGGGGTTTTGTTTTGGGAATCTACTTTAAGGATCTCTATTTCTTGGCATAAAGAAACATAACTAAGATAAATGTATCTTAACTAATTTTTTTAATCAAATTTATAGTGTTTTTGTTTATCTTCCATTTGACTATGCTGATAATTGCTTTCTCGGCAATGGCGCCAAAATGTTGAGATAATTTATTAACAAAAATTAACACAAGTATTTAATTATCAATCCGGGTTTGTAAAACTTGGAGGCAAGTCCACAGTGTATGGATATCAGATGTAGCCAAGTTTAGAAGATAAAATTTGAAGAGTTAAGGAAGTGCATATTACAAATATAAACCTATTTTAACAATTTCTAATTCATTTATGTAATATGTGAGGAATGAGGCTCCTGACTTAGGAGAACCAGGTTTTCCTTCCCTACAATACTAGTTTCATGAAGATAAAATTACTAATTAACAATGGTTTATGATGTAGAAGATGTAAAAGAAGAGGCTTCTAACTAAGGAGGACCAAATTGTCCTTCTTCACAATTCTACTATATCATAATCACCATTGCTTCAAACCAGAAATGCAAAAATAACTTCAAATAAGAAAAGGAGAATGAAATTCAGTTTAGTTCAAGATCAAATAGAAGGGGAATTTAACATAAATTCTTGTGTGTCCCTTCGATGTAAATTATGTTAGTGCCTAAATCTACCTCAGGCCAAGAAAGGCAGGTCTAGGGTAACATCAAACCATGCTTAACCTGGTAGCTAGCCCTACCAGGTTGGGAGAGGGCTCTCTCCTTGTCAATCTCAGGAAAATATAGCAAATGAGGCTTGAGATGACTGACGTAAAGACTAATTTTAGGCTAGGTATATGCTCAGAGGAGTTTTATTAAATTTTATTTTGGTTTGTTCGCTCAAATGTGAAAGGCAGTTTTGGGTTTGGGGAATGGACTCAGTCTTGCAGAGGTTTCTGTGGAGCAAGGTAGGCAAATGGTTTAGTACTTTGAAATAAGTGAGATGGAGCGTCTTAAGACTGGTGAGGAGTTGGAGAGGGCATGAGAGTCTCAGGAATCCTCTTTAAGCAGTTGAAAACATAAATAACTAAACAAACCCTAGGTAGAGCACTGCAAAATCAATGAATTCTACCTTTATCCTTGATTCATTTAGTTAAGCTGAACAGAGAGAGATCATGGCATACATAAACACATGTAAACTTGAATTACAGAAGGAAAACAATACCAAATCAACTTGCCACAAGAATCCCACAAAATGCTGCAAACCCTGGTTTATTCCTTTGCCAAACTGTAGAGATGAATGTACAATAATGCTCAGAGCATTCACAAGAGTCCAACCCTTACAAATGACTGAAAAGCTACTAGATATAGGCAAAAAACAACTCATGCTAGGATTTAGGGGTCGAATTCATAAGTTTAGGAGCTGTTTCAACAAGATCTAAACTAAGAACTGAAAAGTAGGCAGTGGAACAACTTGCCTCTAAAACCTAGGAAACTGATTCATTCAATTCAAAACTACCTTTTCATGATGTATCTACCTCCATGAGTGAAATTTTAGCATTTTTACATCAAATTCCATCAAGTTACATAAAATACATCATGAGTTTGACCATGAGAGAGAGAAAAGTCAAACTGAGAAAAAACTAGGCAAAAAAACAGAGTTGCTTTGGTAAAAAAGTCAAATTTCCATCCTGTGCGTTGCACCACTATCCCTGTGTGTAGCACCTTTTTGTAGCTGATTTTGGAGGCCTTCCCATGCACCAAATTTGTTCCACGTGGGCTTGTTGGAAAGGTCTGTCTGTCTACTATCCAGAACAGGTGGAATTCTGGAATTTGGTATTCATGTGCTCCTTCAAAAGTGAGTTCTCCCAACACTGCCCCTTGTGTGGCCAAAAAGGGGTAGAAAGGGCATTTTTGAGGTGTTTTTAACCCTTTTGGAAGCTCAAAACTTGACAAAAATTTCTGGCCGTTTCTGGGCATTCATAATTTTGCATGAGAAATCCAAAAATGCTGATTTTTCCTTTAGAGGAGGTCCCTAGAAAAAACGAGCGCCAGGTGGCGCTACACACCAGGCAGAAAAATCTGTGTTTTGCTTCAAAAATTCAAAATTGACAAAAAGTGTGCCAAATTTCTTGAAATTTGGGCTAAGTGACTTGCATCAGGTGCTATTTTTGGCTAAAGTGCTATTTTTGGCCAAAATATTGAGCCTTCAAAGTCCTAATTCTTTCTTTACAACTTTTGTTTCTTGCCAAATAGTGATAGGCCATGTCCCTCAACATCTTTTTCTCTTTGTTGGCCTTCTCCAGCAACTTTTCTAAATGCATGTTTGCCCTTTCAAACCAATATTCACGATCAGATTCAATATCTTGTTATAGAGGTGTCAACTTGACTTTCCTCCTCTTGGCTGCTTGTCGGTCTTCTCTTATGTTTTGCAGCTACATGATAGTTTGTTAGTCCTCTAACTATTTGTTCCTTTTCTTAAGATAATTGATTATCCACTTGGCTCTTTCCAGGTTGAGAGACAAGTCATGAATGTCATCTTGTTGTTCCTGGATGACCTCCTTGAGCTTTGAGCTTTGGGAGCCCAAATTAGTGTCATCATCCTGAATGAGAATGAAATCTCTCTCTTGACCTTCTGAAGGCCCCTCATCATGCAATGGTTGCTTACTTTTGTCCTATACCTGCTTTGTTATTGAAGGGAAGGAGAACCCTTCCACCCCGGGTGGAGATAGTACTCGTTTTGCTGCTGCAAACAATCTTCCTGTGCCCTTTTGGTAAGTGACAAACACCGCCACATTGGTGGTTTGAGTCTCATGCACCTCTTGCTGATGTGAAGGCTCTCCTACCTCATGAAAAACTGATGGGGGCACTTGAGAGCTTTTGAATACCTCATGTGAAATGAAATTCTCCCATGAAACATTCAGTGAACTAAGCTGATGCAAAACCACAATCTTGATCAATGCAAAGTGATAGATGTTGTTACACTGCTGATGAGGAGGTTTCCTTTACACCAATGTGGTCATTTTCTCAATTTTCTGGCATATGAAATAGGGGATGTTCATCATCCTCACCCTAGTAAAATGCATCAACAGTCTGATATGATAGGTGTATAGGCGAAAAAATCTGCCTTCACAGCTGAAATATTTAATTATGAGTTTCATAAGGGGAGCATATGTGTCCTGTAGGTACCTGAAAGGGAAGACCCTACTGATATGCCTCTGAAAACCAACCTTGATATAAGGCTCATAATGATCTCTGTCGACCAGCTATCCCTTGTTCCACTTCTCACCCACATTCGGAATGCCTATTGCTTCAGCTATAGTCTTAGGTGTCACACCTGCCAAATTGACCTGGCCATTTGTAAGATGGAGCACAAAAAGTTTGGGAAGCTCATGGTGATATTTGACTCTTTCCACCATCTCACAAAATTGGTAGCAAGATTGATGTTTGAAGCATGCTACAGCAAGAGGGCAAGCCAACAACTCAGTAAGTGTAATGGGCTCTTCCCGGATATGTTTTCCTCCCTTGTGAGGTCTCCTTGGTGCATGAATTTCTTTGGAGGAATCACTTACTGTTTCCTCATTTCTATCATAAGATGAATCTAACTGCATGTTTTCCATTGTTTGATATTTCTTTGATGAGTATGAAGAGATTTTATAGGAACAATAGGTATTTGTTGCTAAATGATAGGGATTTGATGATGGGGACTGTGAATGTGGAAGTTTTGTGATGACTGTAGGGTCTTTGGGAATGGCAGGGTTTGGGGAATAAGGATTAGGGCTTAGGGATGTTAATTAGGGTTTGGGAGTAGTGGGATTAGGGATTAGGGTTTTTAATTTTAGGAATAAGGGGATAGGTGAGTGTGAATGGAAGAGGAGAGGGAAAGTGATAAGAGTGAAGTGTAGTGAGAGAAAAATGAAAATAAGGGATGGGAATTAGACAGCAAAAACTGTAATTTTGCAAACAGTAGGCAACTTTTTCAATCGTTTGTGCAAGGAACTAGGGTTTTGTTTCTTACCTATTGAAACACCATAAAAACTGATGAAAAACCCTCACAATGGCACTTGGAATTGTTAACTTACTTTTGGAATGAGGAATTTGCAAGTTTGGACCTCGGAGGAGGCGATTTGGATGAGTTTCATGCTTTGAAGGTAGGTGCGTCGCGCCCACCAATAGGTGCGCTGCGCCTCTCTGGTGCGTCGTGCTAGTTGCAATTTCAATGTATTTCATGCGCTACGTGCACCGCGCTGACCAGGTGCACCTCGCCTTGACCTAGGTGCGCCGCGCCTCAAGAATTCTCACAGTTTGCAGCAAATTCACTCCTTCGGCTCAAAAACACGATTTAGCACTTGTTTTTTCTTCTTTGGCACACAAATGAGCTCTTTAACATGAAAAAGACTTTATATACAAAGGATTTTAATTTTTCACTTATAAAAACCCACTTTGTAATGTTTGGTTTTTCACTTGCTTTTAAAACTCTGTTTTGGCAGTTTGATTTGTTTTTTGCCTTTGTTCGACTAAATGCTTTGAATTTTTTACTCTTTTGCAGGAGATAGAGTTTAGGAGCTTGGCAAGGTGACCAGGGCTGCATCTCGAAATTATTACATATAGGAAAAATGAAATTACATGAAATCTTGTACATAAAACATAAAAAACTATGTTTTTCCTTAAAACAAGGTTTTGAGGAAAAATCAATCACTGAGCATGTGATTATTGAAATTTTTGTTGCTGAGACTTTACTTGAACTCCTCATGTGCTTGCTGACTATTATTCATCTTTTACAAGACCTTGAGGACAAACCCTAGACCTAATGAGACCTAAACCCTAAAATGACTTTTGCACATGTAAAGACAAAAAATGACTGTAAATGACCTGAAAATGTGGCAGCAAGTAAAGATCTGTAGGGAAAGATTTATAAAATGCCACTGCCATCAGATGATCCATGATCCTAATGGAATGCAGTTGATCAGATGAGACACCTAAAATGCAATGCAACAAGAGAATTTTGATCACTGATTGAGGGATGAAGATACCGACACTAACATATTAGAATTAAACAAATATTCATTCAACAATCATCACACATCTAAATACATTTGAAACAAGAACTAATTTATGAAAACTATGAAAATTTAACCAAAAAGTGCACTTAGCTTGGTGTGGGGGCCCTCCACACTTGCCTTGCACACCTGAAGAAATCTCAGCTACAACAACTTCAGTAAATCAACCAAACATGAAAAACAAATTGAAATGAAACAAGTTCTTCAATTATCTTTTAGTCTTCAAAGAGTCTCAAAATCAAATTACATAATTTCTACATTAATTCTACACGCCATAAGCCTTCAAAGTTTTGGCTTAAATAAAATATCATGAAACAAACTGATCTAAAATATCTCTAACTACTATATCTATCCATATCCACCTATGCAAGTCAAATCCATCCAATCTATCACTAAAAATATGGAAAATCCCATGAAATCATAAAACTGCCCTATTTCCTAGGGATTTTCTGGATGACTAGTCATGTTTGACCAGCCTTGACCGGGCTTGATTTAGCTTGTTTTGACCAAACCAATTGGAATTTGTTCAATCCTAGTTCCCAAGCTTTCCATTCATGTATCTATCTCGAGCCCAAGTGTCCTGCAAATATGTCATCCACATAGCCATTACGGGAATTTCTGATTCTGTCCAAAAATACTCTTAAAACCCAATTTTTGCAAAAATATCTAAACATTGAAAAACATAATTTATTTTCTTGAATATCCATAATAAGGTAAAAACAAGGTGTATATGGATGTTATATGGTGGAAAATGATGGAAATTAGGTGGATTTTAATAAGAAAAGTTTGATAAAAAAACGAGGGCCAACAATGTGCATGAGACATGGTTATATGAATTACCATATCAATAATCTTTGTTCTCCTTTTTTTCCAATAATATCCACATTTTTATTCTTAGGTTGATTACACATGGTGATTGACTTCAACATATAATACGGTGTGAGAGTTATGTATGTCCAAGTCACTACAATTAAGGATCCCTTCCTATTTAACGAAGGAATGGTTTGGAAGAAGTGATGGCTAGATTTGGTCTCTCCCTTAAAGAGAAAACATAGGTGAATTATCTTCACATTATAGATATTATATTTTCAAGTGAATAGTTAATCAAACCATATCTTGTTTCACTTAAAATATCTTTTGTAATGAATATAAATATTAAAGGAGGGTGAGCCTTCCAAGTGGGTTGTCCTTCCCCAAATTATATTGAACAAGAAAGAAAATAAGTTCGATGATATGAAGTAGTTTCCTCTATTGAATGCTTACATTATATACTAAATAAAAATCATTTATGGAGTTCCCAAATGCCTATAGGTTAAGAATTACATGTCTAACTCCCATTTAGTACTTTTTTGTTACAGAATTGATTCGAATTGTAGAGATAATGAAATGAAAGAACATGCAATAATATATAAATAATGCAAACACAACGTTGTAGCATGCTTTTATAGTGAAAATCAATTTCTCTTAATGAATAAACTAGTGAAAAGAAATTTGATATACATAAGAATACAAATGTCTAGAACAATGGCAGCTTATCATCTCTAAGAAGAGATGTGATGGTTACACTCAAAAAAATAAAAATAAAAACCCTTCCTAAAAGGTGAAAAGTATAGTTTATAGTAATGTTAATTAAACCTAGGAAACAAAACCCATAAAATGAAAGAAATAGAACCCTAACATTATTAGGGTTAGGGGCATCACTGAATTGGACGAAATTGAGTTGTCCAAGAAATTGGGGAGCATTTTAAACATCATAACTTTCACTCGTTGCTATATTTTGGGTCTTCATTAACTCGCTGGAAATGACTGTAGGTGTCTGTGATTTTGGTGTCATTACCCCCAAATGTTCATAGGAAATCCCTCAAAAATATGTTGAAACTTCATGAATAAAAAATTTTCCAATATTTGGACCATTTTTTAGATACCCTAGTTGGCCACCTCAATTAGTTCATGGCCCTTGCATATTAATAGTCTCCATTGTGTCAAGTTGTCAAAACTGATGAGGAAACTTTTGTTGGATTTGATTCTTGCCAAACCAATATACTTGGTGAATACATTGTCATCCTTTGACAATCCAATAAGGTTATATGTTTTGATGGTGGTTTCTCTTCATCTTGGTCTCCATGACATAAGATGCTATAACTTTCTCAATGAAGTTAGGGTTTGTCTTTGTAATATTCAAGTGTTCTTCCACTTTTCAGGTGGAAAGTATGGATGCCACAACCACATTAAGTAAAGGGTGTAAATTGTAGAAGGACACAAGATTCACTTAAAATTTACTTTTACCATGACTTTGGTGGTAGTGTGAGTCCCATATCAGAGTGGTTTGAGGATCCTTTGGTATTTTTTGAGTTGTTTCTTCTGCAACTACAACCACACATTGTCACCAACCTAAAATTTGTGATGGACATGACTTTGATCATGTTATTTATTATACTTGGTGTTTATTTATGGTAACATCGGATGTGTTATAAGCTTCAAAATATGCAGGGAGGCTAGGACACATGTATTCCAAAATACCCAAAAATCGTTTTGGGAAATTCCAACCGGAGACAACTTTATTAAAATAATTAATTATTTTTAATGGATGCCTAAGTCTAAACTTAGGAAATTAAAATAATTAAATGGTATTAATAAAATTGGGTGTGAATCTTCTAGAAGAATATAGAGATCGAGTCAATATGATCTGAGCCATTGATTAGAAATTAATCTGGTTCGTTGATTACTCAACAAGAAGATTATAAGAAGGATTTTGATGGAAATTTGGAAGACACATCAAGTGAGATCAAGAGATCGATTTCTCAAGGGAGTAGCACAACAATTGCAGGAGAAGTTACTGAGGATATTTTTTGCAGTGAGGGGCAAGGATAGTTTTTCGGAGGAATTTTTTTCTAATCCGGAGAGTGCAAGGCAGAGAGGGTAGAGAGTAACGCAGAGAGGCAACGCAGAGCTTCAGAGGGAGTCCATAATTCTACGAGGTAACAATTGATATCTAGTGTTGGAGCCGGGGTATGAAACCGAGAGACCAGAGGGCTGAAGTTTCCAGCTAGCAGGAGGTCAAGAGGAGGTGCAGTGCAGTCCCTGTAGCAGTGACGCATTAACTGCGTAGGTGTGATGTAGTGCTACGTAAAGGCTCATATCTAGTGCAGATCAGTTCCAAAGTTTCCAATGACAGGGTGAGATCATCTCACTATCTTTTGTCCATTTAGATCTCTGTATAGGATTTCCAGTTTGGGCATCCGAAGAATTGTATTCAGAAACTGCTGCATAATAATACAAACCCTCGGCCGCTACACTGGTTTTCCCACATTGGGTTCTTTTCTAGGGACATTTGTCCAAAAACAACAATGTCACTTGTGCGTGTGTTATTTCTTCTTGCTCAGTTCTTGTTTCTGCATATAATTTAATTAGTGAAGGATGCAGTCGTATTTACTTTGACATTTACAGTGTAACATAGTAAATAACTTGCATGAATTAACAAGAAGGAGAAGTAATATAAATTTGTTGCAGTAGGGGATTTAGGTCTCCAAATTTTCACATGGTTTCAGAGTGCAGGTGAAGCAAGAGAGTAGACCAGAAGAGCCCAATGTTGAAGAGAAGGAGGGAGATCAAAGTGCTGCGCAGGCAACATATCGAATCCCTAGAGGGATTGCGCAGTCCAGGCCAAGAGGGTAAGATTCTCGAGGAAAATCTCTCTCTGAGTGAGTTGACAGAGACGTAAGATTTCTAGTTCGTGAATGGTCAGTGGTATAGGAAGAAGTGTAGCAACAGATTTCGTGCAAAGCAGTCTTCAGGTGGGACGTAGTTTTCTGCAGTGTTTGTTGGGTCAGGAAAGCGACAGAAGAAAGAATAAGGCACTTTTTGAGGGGATTTCTTCCTCAGTGAATTCCGAGCTAAGGAATTATATTTCTCAATTACTGAGCAACAATAGAAAGAAGAAAATCTACTAACTCCAATAGGGAGTGCGTAGGCCAGCCTAGTAGTTGTTCAGAGGAGAGAGGAAGCAGTTCAACTTTTTGTTGGCTAAGATGGTAGATAATGGGCTGAGAGATCAAGATCGATTGGACGGAGCATCCAACTATGTGATCTAGAAGGCTAGGATATCCTACCTTCTAGATGAGCATGATCTCAAAGCCTATGTCGATAGTGTGGTAGTTGAACCTGTCGATGCAGATCCGCTCAATAAGTACAAGGCTGAGATGGTGAAGGCCAAGCGGTTGATCCTCGACAAAATGAGGGATCACATTGTATGTCATATTTCTAGCAAAGGGACGACCAAAGAGATGTGGGATGCCTTGGCTACTTTGTATCAAGGATGTAGAAGTGTGAACACATTGATCTGTTCCTATCGAAGCTTTAAGAAGTCCGAGATCAGTTGGCAGTTGTAGGTTAGTGCCTCAACCTACATAGATGGTGAGGTTGGCACTGAATTTAGTCTCAAAAGAATGGAAAGTATTTGTCTAGAGTATCCTCGGCAGAGAGAAATTGTCGGATTGGGAAGGGATGTGGGTCGCTCTTCAACAGGAAGAGGTGAGGCAAGACTTAGTCAAATGAAAACTTGAAGGCAACAACAGTAGTGGGACAAAGCCCAAGGAGGAGGAGGAGAATGCAACCCTTGCATCAAAGGGTCAACAGGAGCAGCAGAGGTGAAAGGAGGACATATCTAGGATCAAATGTTTCTGGTGTGGTGAATTTGGTCACTACGTGTTGTGGCCACCAACAACCCCCCTCTTTATATAGTGTTATTGCTAATACTAAATAAGTGGGGACCCTTAGTCAAAAATTTTTAAAAAATCAATAAGTGCTTATACTTCCTTTTCGATAAAACTTAGCATCATGAACTTAGGAAAATACCTTTGAAAAAAACTAAAAAAGCTTAAGTTTCATGATAAAGGAAGTAAAGTCACTCCTTAAGAAATATCGCATTGCGCAAAAAAATGATAGGATGCCTTCTTATGAGCTAAAATATGTGAGATTGTGACACGAAACTCCATCGCATGGCATGCATCAATGAGCACTCACGTTGGAAAACCTCAAAACTGTCGATATGCGATATCGCATATCGTATATCACAAAAACACATAAAATACACATAACGATTAAACGATCTTGTGATCTTATGATCGTGCAATATTGCGATCGTGCGATCTTACGATGCAGTGATAATTGCGATAATACGATGCTGCGATGCAAATCGCAGAATCATTCCATCGCAGAGTTTCCTAGCTCAATATTCAAGAAAAATCTTTTTCCATAAACCAAGAATTGGTCGCGTGTTTTAATGTTAATTAATGAGTTATATGCTAGTTGTTAATAAAATATGGTTTTGTGTTTATCAAGGAGCTAGTTCACGTAAGGTGGCATGTTTTTGCATATCTTTTGCATTTAAAGCTTTTCTGTCATTATTTTTATCATTACTTTCACCTCATTTGTAAACTGCAGGAACGAAGAACAAAAGGTTATACAAGGCAACTGCAGGATACTTTGAGGAAGAAAGGCAGGAGTCCAATTTCCATCTGGGAAGGCACACCTAATCTGCTTGGGGAAGATAATCCTAAGGTAATGGGATTTGCAGCTACTACAGGCCCATCAAGGTCGGCTGAAACATCAGCTACAGAGTTAGCTCATTCATTCCTGCATTGGAAAGCAGCAAGGCCCCAAATTCTCACATACACGGACAGTGTTGATGACAGAGATGAACATTTTAAGACTCAGGTCAAGAGCTTATGGAATCATTATCTTCACAAAGTTTGAGCTTTATATCTCCCAAAAGGCACTAAAGGTGAAAAATGCATCAAGGAAGCCCGAATCAAGAAACAGAGGCAGTTTCCGATGCGCGATTAGCGCCTAGTGCTAATCGCACATCGCTAAGAAAATTGCTCAAAAAGGAAAGCTTCCAATTGCTCAGTTATCTACAAACCCCAAAAAATTGCAAGAGGCCACGCTAGAAACAGAAAGCTAAAGAAAAGGAAGAAGCAATTTCAGGGTTAATCAAGTTAAATTGGGCATACATGGTAAAGTCACATAGTCAGTGGATGGTTCCCAAATACGTCATCAATTCTGCTAAAAAGATGACGCCAGATCTTGCTAATTCCATTTCTCGGCACAATTATAAGCTGAAGTCGGTCGACCGACTCTTCTCAAGCAATGTTGAATGCTTGTGATATTAAGGAGAAAATACATAAATAGTTAGATGTTATATTTAATTTTAGAAATAGTTTTATTTTATTTTTGCTTGGAAAAAGGACAGTCATTTAAACAACATCCTGAATTTTTGTAATAAGTTGTTTTTAGTTTTAGTTAGTAGTATTTAAATCCTTCTCATGCATTTAGAGAAGGGCCTAGAAATTTGTCAAAAACTTATCCTCAAAACATGCACTTTTGCACCCTCCGAGGAGGTTTTGATGAATGAATGGAACAAGATTTGTTAATGTTTGAATTCAATATCTGCTACTGATGTTGCACTTCTGTACTCTTTGTGGATGTTAGATCAAGGAGAGATAAATCATTGTCGCTTGAAGCTCATGAGTAGGACTAGTTATAAATAGTACTTTTATCTCTTAACCATTTCTGCTTATGTGTTAAAGTGATATTCAGTTTTAGTTGTTTATATATTAATGCATGAATGCCTGAGTTATCATTTGGCACTTTTGTATGTGATAGCTATTTATTTTTGCTTAATGTATGAATAGCTCATTATGCGATATGTTTTTCACAACTGTTTCATCTAACTTTTTATACGAAGTGGTTCATCTTTATTGAATTACTTTCTCATAATAGCTGAATGATATTTATTACCAGTCATTATTTGAAATCTTTTTAGATCGCATAATAGAAGAATTACACCCCAGGTTAACATAGACTTAGATGTTTTCTGCTTATTAGAATACAATAGCATAGCACTAGATTAAAGTTAGAATTAGAACATCTTAATTAGAAATCGTTAGATCAGAAACATCAAATTCTACACACATACACTCATAAATTGGGAAACTGGTCCCATATCCCCAGTCGGACCCATTATACCAAACGGATAAGGAGCTGCCAACCAAGGTCTGGACCAGGCAGGTATCCCCCTTGTTGTAGACCCGATTTTCGGGGCTTCAACATATTTGGCGCTAGAAGGAGGGCCTGAACTATGAATGGCAAGTAAATCTAAATCTAAATACCATTCTGAGAGTAAATCGCCCTCACCATCACCCCCGACTTCTCCATTACACTTAAACCCAGAGTTGGAAGTCGCTGGAGCATCAACCGTTGCTACAAACCCTGACATTTCAGAACAATCTACTATCGAACCTCCTGAAGTCGAGTCTCTAATTCACAAACTTCAATGATTTTCTATTTCTCCTCAAAGATCTGATAAATCTCAAGGCAGCGTGACTTTGCAATATAACCTTGCTCATCCCCTTACCAGATTAAAGAGTGAAAAGTTTGGCGTTCAACTAACCGAATTACCTCTACCCAAAAGAAAAAGAGCAAGGAAATCACCTAAAGAGTCCGACAGTGAGACTCTTTCATCATCATCATCCATCTCAACCTCTCCACCGTGAAGTCAACCATCCACTCCTCCACTTGAGATCATCATTCATCCACCCACTGGAACCCTCACAACTCCTCCCAAATCATCTGCAATCGTAATACCCTCATCTTCCCAACCGCAGGGATCATCTTTTGTACTTTCCTCTGTTAGTAGATCAGCGATGGCCCAAAACCCATGGAACAACCCTGGGGCATTCTTAATGGCTACACCCTTGAGTCAAATACCGGCCCATCCTGAGAAATAGCTACCTAATTTTAATCCTGAGGCAGGCATGCTAGCAGAAGAGCATATAAACAACTTTATGCTATCCATTAATCTCAATGGGGTGACCAATGAAGATGTTGTTGTTCAACATTTTCCTTATACTCTGCAAGGAACAACGGGATCATGGTATTTCTCATTACCCTCTGGATCTATCACTAGTTGGGACATCTTCCAAGAACAATTCCTGACCAAGTTTGGTGATGACAGGTCTACGGAAACGCTAATCAATGACCTATCCAACCTTACGGCCGAATCAAGGGAACCTATCAAAGATTTCAATTTACGGTTCAATAAAATCTTAAACAAAATTACTACTGCTTCTCAGCCTAGCGAAGAAGTGCGAAGTGAATGGTATATCACTGCTTTACCATCAAACATAGCAATCTTCGTGGAGAGGGCTAATAAAACAACTTTAGCTGAAAACATGAAAGAAGCAATAGTAGTAGAGAAACATATAATAGCCTTAGAGAAGAAATCTGCGATAGAGGAATGGAAATCCAAGAAAGTCACCTTCAAAGAAGATTCCAAGAAGAAACAAGCGAAAGATCCATTTGATTTGGAAGGATTGCAAAAAGTTCTGAAGACCATGTCCAATGAAATGGTCGACATCAAAAAGAAAGTAGCATAAACTTCTTCAAAAAAGCCCTACAGAGCTTTTAAAAGAAGCCCTTCAACGGATTCAAAGCCTCCCAATGCTATTTCAAGTGCTGAATCCAAAGAAGAGGAAGAGGAAATTGCCACTGAAGGGCAAACCGATGAAGAAGAAGTTGTAGAATTACAAGGAATGTGGGATTTCATCCTCCCACAAGAAGAAGATCAAGAAGTATTCCTAGTTAGCACACGAAGTAGAAATCAGCTTGGTCCTCCCCAAACTATCCCCAAGCCAAAGAGCGCAAGCTCTGCAACAAAGGATAAAGTCGCAACAAAGAAAACGACATCTAAAGCAACTCAAACCAGCCCAGTCCAAACAGATTCATCAACTCCATCTAAAACACTGATCGTTTCGGATGAAATGGAGTACAATATTATAGAAGACATGAAAAAGACTAGGGCCAATATCACTCTTTACGAATTGAGCAAGTTAAAGCACTAACAAAATATAATGTTGAAAGAATTACATGTTGTGTCAGTTGCACCTTTGCCGGCCGCTGTACTTTCTCAAGCTTCCCATAACATGGGAAGACCTCCAACTAATGCGACCAACAAGATTGATCCAACTGACATCGCTTTAATTGGAGGAAGATCGAGATCTCATACTCCCCCGTTTCTCCTTACTAATGAAATTTTCAACAAGAATGTACATAATTTCTTAGTGGATTATGGAGCTTCATCAAATATTTTACCAAAGTCCATATGTACTAAGTTGAACGTTCAACCACAGAAATCCGTTGTGCGCATAGTTCAGCTAGATCGGTCGCAAGTCGAAGTGATTGGCAAACTAAATCAAGTAACCATAAGGCTATCATCCAACCCAAAGGTATGTCAAGTTATTGACATTTTAGTTGTTGATATTCTAGAATTTTATGGCTTAATTCTTAGCAGGGATTGGTCGGAAAAACTTCATGGATACTTCGCAACTGGCTGGTTGCACATGTCACTGCCCTACAATGGTAAACCAAATCAAATAAAAGTTGAACGAGAACCACATCAGAAATACATAGTAATGGAATTAGAGGGGGAAAATGAACCAGTAGCATATAACAATAGCATTATTGGCAATTACTCAGTGGATTCTTTCCTCGGCAATTTTAATGCTCATACGTCACCTTACTTAGAACATTCTGATTTATTCCAAGTCGAAAATTTTTCTCAAACAGATAGTTCAAAATGTATCAATTTTTTAGATAGTTCTATAAATAAATCTTTGTTTTGGAAATTATTTTTTGATGGTTCTAAATCTAACGAAGGAGCAGGAGCAGGATGCGTGCTAATTAGTCTAGAAGGAGATAAAATTATGCTAACATGCAGACTCGAATTTGATTGCACTAATAATACAGCAAAATATGAGGCTTTATTCCAAGGGTTGTACAAAGAAATCGGGTTAGACGTCAAGTACCTCCAAATTTTTGGAGACTCTGAAATTGTAGTCAGACAGGTTCGTAATACTATACACTACTTATCAGGCCATTTAAAACATTATCAATCTTTAGTTCAATATCTAACTGAGCATTTTATAACATTTAATATTTCATCAATTCCCAGACTCCAAAATGCAAGTGCGGACCTTTTAGCCAACGTAGCTTCTAAGTTCATTCCTTCAGAATATTTTAGTCCAGGTAGATTCTCAATAGAATTAATCTTTAGACCTTCTATTCCTGATAACATCACAAATTGGAGAATATTCAACGAAGATCCTGATATCATGAATTTCCTCACATCTGAAGGATCCTACTCCAATCAAATAATTGACGAAGACCAGCATGATCGACAATTGCAACAAGATAGCACTAACAATTCTATACCTAAGTCGGTGGTCAAGTTAGAAGACCTGTATGATTTGAAAGATTGGTTTAAAAGGTCTACCAATTCAAAACTCCAAAGTTCAACTTTGAATTACGAATTAGTAAACCTAGGAACCGATGCCAAACCACAAAACATTAATCTAGGCCTCGGCCTATCCCCTGAGGAAAAATCAGCGTATATTCGTCTTTTGAGACAATTTAAAAACGTTTTTGCTTGGAACTATGATGAACTCAAAGCATACAACACTTCCATCATCCAGCATACTATTCCAATGATCGATAATGAAAAACCTATCCAACAAAAATTGAGAAAGATCCATCCCAATTTAGAAAATCAGATAAAGACTGAACTCAATAAGTTATTGAAAGCCAAAA